>SDVV010020199.1:0-13367 GCA_016164225.1 Gammarus roeselii
GATACCGCTACTCTAGTCCAGGCGATACCGCTACTCTAGTCCAGGCGATACCGCTACTCTAGTCCAGGCGATACCGCTACTCTAGTCCAAGCGATACCGCTACTCTAGTCCAAGCGATACCGTTACTCTAGTCCAAGCGATACCGCTATTCTAGTCCAAGCGATACCGCTACTCTAGTCCAAGCGATAGCGCTACTCTAGTCCAAGCAATACCGCTACTCTATTCCAAGCGATACTACTACTCTATTCCAAGCGATACCGCTACTCTATTCCAAGCGATACCGCTACTCTATTCCAAGCGATACCGCTGGTCTAGTCCAAGCAATACCGCTACTCTAGTCCAAGCAATACCACTACCCTAGTCCAAGCAATGCCGCTACTTTAGTCCAAGCAATACCGCTACTTTAATCCAAGCAATACCGCTACTCTGGTTCAAGCAATACAGCTACTCTGGTCCAAGCAATACCGCTACTCTGGTCCAAGCAATAACGCTACTCTGGTCCAAGCAATAACGCTACTCTGGTCCAAGCAATACCGCTACTCTAGTCCAAGCAATACTGCTACTCTAGTCTAAGCAATACCGCTACTCTAGACCAAGCAATAACGCTACTCTAGACCAAGCAATACCGCTACTCTAGACCAAGCAATACCGCTACTCTAGACCAAACAATACCGCTACTCTAGACCAAGCAATACCGCTACTCTAGACCAAGCAATACCGCTACTCTAGTCCAAGCAATACCGCTACTCTAGTCCAAGCAATACCGCTACTCTAGTCCAGGCAATATCGCTACTCTATTCCAAGCAATACCGCTACTCTATTCCAAGCAATACCGCTACTCTATTCCAAGCAATACCGCTACTCTGATATTCTGAAAAGACCAAGAACAATACATTCAATAGATTATACAATAGAATCCGTAATACCTTCTTGCTAAGTTGCTTTGTAAAAAAATACAGAAAAGGTATAAAAGAATATCAAACAATATGCAAAATGATTTGTTATTCGTTTAGTATCGGCCTGTAAATGATCAATCCTTGGACTAACTAGGAGACAGTTTTATACAGGATTATAAATTGTATGCATACATTCAAAATATTCAATTGCATCAACCAATCACAAAAAAATGTAAAAAGCATTGCTGCTGTTGGCCGATTTTCCACCGGCAATGATACGGTATTGAAAAACCGACAACACAGATTCCATAGGTCCTTAATTTTGACCATAGGTCCTTCACAATGTAGATAAATTAGTGTGATTTGGTTAACACTTCGTGTAGTCAATGTCTTTCCCGCTATGAATGCCATCACGAAGTACCTGTCTCTCCTTGCCGTTCTTGTTGTGGCTCTCCTGGCGCGGGGCGTCTGGGTACACTTCAGTGTAGTTCAGATTTACAAACTCAATGTATCTGAAAAATATAACAGCCCGTCAAAAGGGCAGGAAGAGTTAAAACAAATTGGCCTATTCTGCACATTTACAACTTTTTACCTTTGTGGACGATGACCTAAAACCCCATCAATGTTACAATCTGGTGGGTAAATGTAACTACAATAACTAGATAAAAAAATGAACAAAATACAATGAGCCATTCTGTGCTCGTACCAACCAATGATATCATACTTTGTGGATCAAAAATGGAAAGACTGTGGTGCAGTTACTTGGCGAAAGTCTTGATGGAAAATTCCTGGCAATTTCTGAGCTGTGTATACTGCAGCTAATGCAAAACCAGCATTTTATTAAAATTTGGCTTTTGTAGGATATATATTGTTAAATAAAATTATATGTCTGGAAACACGGCTTGCGAGTCATCGGTACAATTATCTAAGTAATGACATCATGAATGACGACAGAACTCTCTACTCATAACGGTTTGGTAGGCGGTCGCTGACGTGTGTTAGCAAGGGTAAATGACGCCAGAAGCTTCTACTCAAAAAATAAGACTACGTTAATAAGCTGAAAATTCAACCGACAACACACACGGACAGACTGGGCATAAGTGGCACAGCTTTTTCTCCACACCGAGTAGAAGAATCTCATCTAGTGTTCGCTCATAAAATTATTCAAGCTCTTATCACAAGCCGTTCTCAGTAGTGGTCAAGAAACTACTTCGCAGGACAAAAGGTACCAACCGCTCTGAACCAAATGGTCTCAAGGCTTTGTTCGATCTCACTCACTTTCAATAACACCATGACGACATTGCAAATCCATTAAATCATCTTAATATCATGACTATATTTAATTGGTTATCAAACAGCAGACACAATACACCCACAAAAAAGTCCACATATACCTTATTCACGGTTTTAACAGGGCGAGTTCCATGAAAAAAAAACTTCAGTGCCTGAAGGACATTGACTCCAGTGCACTAGAAAGCCTTGACACTCTAATCTAATCATAACAAAAAATTTTCTAGTTAAGATCTCCATAGAGCGGGAGGAACTGGTCAAAGAGGTAAACGATCAGTTGTTGTTAGAAAGTGGATACCGGTTTTTAGAACTGTAATTGTCACGGACATTACAAATGTAGAGGTGCTGCAAGCTCTTAGAGGCGATAGAAGCAAGGAATGCTCTGTTTCGGACGACCTTGCGATGGAGTGTCTACGGTACCTAGTCGAATGGTTGGTGCGGCTACTAATCTGGGTTTTGTGTCGGGTGTGGTGCCAATTGGGTGGCGCATGCGCTGTTCACTGTTCCGTTGTATGAAGACAAAGCAGATAAAAATGAAGACAAAAACTCAAGAGGTATCACATAGTTGTGTGTGCTGGGTAAGTTGTACGGGAGCGTGCCTAATAAAGAGGTTAGATAGTGCAGATGGGAATAGTGTCACTTAAGGAGTGGCAGAGCATTTGCATAAGATTTTTTTTATGAGACAAGTCAGTGAAGTACAGTGACAAAAGAAAAGGATGTGTTCTGGCCTTCAAGTCTCTGAAAAAGGCCTACGAGTGGGTCGACAGGGCCTGAGTCGGGAGCGAGGTGACTGCTTGGTTACCAGTGTATGCGGAACTCAGACCAGGTAGCGTTGCGTCTCCTTGGCTGTTTGATCTCAAAATGAATGGAGTGGTTATTTTTGAGGTGAAAGAGAGTAATGGGTCGAGATTAGAATTGTTAGGAGCAAATGGGCAGAGTTGAGTCAGTTGCTGCTTGCGGATGATGCAGCACTGGTGGCAGATTCGTAAAAGTTGTGTGGGCTAGTGTCGGCGTTTGGTCGAGTGTGTGACAGGAGGACGTGTTAATGTTAGTGAATGTAAAGTATTGAGATGTTCAAGAGATGTCTATATGAGCGGAATCTGTGTCAGCCTTGTAGGAGAGTTATCGGAGGAAGGTTCGCGTTTTAAGTACCTGGGCTCTCGTGAGAAAAAAAAACTAGTGTAGACTGGTGTGAATCTAGAGTGCAGGATGGGTGTAAAGTGATGGGTATACTAAAGTGTCATGGGTATAGAAACTAAGTGAGGGTAGTATAGAGGGTAGTTGTTCTGACGGTACTCGACAGGCTGAGACGTAAGAGGCGAGGGCAGAAGAGAGACGAAGGAAGGAAATGTGAGATGAGATGCGTGAGAGGTATGGCCGGAGTGACGCTGAGGGATAGGAGCAATAATGACGTGGTTGACATTAGAACACAGATAGTGAAGAAGTTAGAGAACAGAGTAGATACACGTGTTCTGAAGTGGTTCAGACACAGCGAGGATGGATGATGAGAGATATGTGGAAAATGGGGATGGAAGTGGAAATGAGAAGACTTAGGCTTAGAACTAGACCAAAGTTTGGATGGATGGATGGATGGATGGATGTCGTGAAACAGTTTTAGGTGAGAAGAGTGATGAGGTAGCGTGTGAGTACGCACTGTAATAGCGAGATTGGAGCCAGTGAAGAGTCCTCAAGGCTCTCACTGGTACCTTATACGAGCAGCACAAGGAGACTACCTATACCATGTATAAGCAATTCGTTTGAACCGCTCGCGACGACGCCTCCCAACATCAGGGGGACGAGCTTCAGCGTGCGCTTAACACCGTACTGCGCGTAGCCACAGGTTGCCGAGCAGAGCACCATGAGACAACTATGAGACAACAACGGTGAAGGTGCTACACCACCAACAGCTAAAAGGTACTCAGTTCACCTCCTCCGCCTCTGACGCCGACCATCCGTGCTATCAACTCATCATAATACCTCGCCCGCCACGAGAGTTTCGCATCACGCCAGCTCTCCGATATACGGGCCTGTTGCGATCTTTTCATAACCACCCGCAGCAAAACCTGGACCAATCAGTGAAAACGTTATTCCGCATATAGTTACTCCACTATGGCATCCATCACAAGTTTCAACAGAACATTAGACAGAATTCTCAAAGACTCACCACCTTCAATTCACGATTTTCAACTGTAACACTCCAAAGCGAATAAAGTGCGTCTGGCAAGGCTGACATGAAGACATTACTCCCGCTGCGATTCAACCGCCACATACTGGATAAAACTTCTCCCAGGCCTGCAAGGTGTCACCAGATGACACAACACATTTCGCGAAGTTCTGCTTTAACATCCACACAAGCACCCAAGGACACACGGCGTCGAGATGATAATGGACCACTGGGAGTGGCCGTGCCCCGCAGCGGGCTTACTGGAGATGCGCTTGGTTGGGGGACACTACAGGTTGCTCAAATTTATCAACTCATAACGGCTTGACAGTCAGCTGTTTAGGTATCTAAGTCAAGGCCGCATAATTGCCAGTACGGTCTACATATAACCCTGAAAATGAGCAGATCGCCAGAGCCGTAACCAGTGGACTAGCACTTATATCTTGTTTACAATTGCAATATAAGGTATCAGAGTAGCAAAAGTCTAGCCATGGTATAAAATAGCAACACTTTTCATCAAGTAACTTTTCTTCTCACTGTTAATTGTTTGTTACTCAATAACTGGTCTATAATATTTTCAAAGAAGCGTCATGGAAGGAATAATATGGCTTTGATATGTTGTTGATCGAACACTCTGATAGGATTACAATGACAAGGTTTCCTAGTGCACTGCAGTCAGTGTTCGAAAAACTCTGAACGGACCTCAAAAATAGCGGGTGGTTGAAGAGCTTCTTCACGGACCTCAAAAGCTCCTGGTTCTTGAGGAGCTTCCTGGAGGAGGGTTCGGGCAGGTTGAGAGATTCCTTCAGTTTGGAGACTGGAAGAGTATGGGTGGGCAGCGAGCGTAGCAGGTCGACGCAGTGTTCAATGAGCAGCACAAACTTGCTCTTCCGCTCCACATAGAACCTGCAGCAGAGACGCAAGCCATCACTAAAGGAGCGACTCCCGAGGAGGAGTAACGGTGCTGCTCAAACTCATTCCATCATCCAAGAAGTTACTCCTGGGGCAAAACAGGAGTGTTACACTTTAGTAACCCATCCCATAACTAGGTTAGGTTAGAAAGATTGGGGTAACTACTGCGTGGAGGTAAATGTCATTTACGCGACAAATGTAAAAACGAATGTCCGGGTGCCACAGGAGGTACACTCCCTCTTAAGGTGCTGTCACCTTATCCACACGAGGGTAGTGGTTCTTTTGGCTGAGCAACGGTGCTACTAGAAGAAATCCCATCGCCTAAGAAGTTGCTCCAAGGGCTGAGTAGGAGTGCTACTGTACTTATGAAACCCATCCTATTACCTAAAAACTTGCTCATGGGGCCGAATATGAGTGCTACTATACCATCCGGAACCCATTGCAGCACCTAAAAAGTTCCTCTTGCGGCAAAGTAACTGTGCTATTGAAACCCATGACATCACTGAAGGTGTGGCCCCCTGTGGTCAAATAATTACAATTGAAACCCTTCCCATCACTGAAGGAGTCGATTACGAGACAAGTAAACAATAGTAACACCCTTGCATGTAAGGCTCATGGGAACAGGCTACTAACCATTGCACAGCAGAGCAGAAAATAATAAGCTCCAAGCATAGCCAGCTACAGATTGATCATACCAAAAAAGTTGAGATTCAACAACTGTAGCATCATCAAATGTTGACAACGTTCATCAAACCTATTCATTATGTTGATAACATTGAACCAGCCATAGCTTTGTTAAAATACTCCGCCAACAATGAATAGATTAAAAGGTTTTAAGACAGCCCGTTCAGAGACTGGTTAGGAGGAGTACACCGACTGGTTAGTGCAGCACATTAATCATCTTCAACAAGATAAGCACGTTGCTAGTCTCGGTACCGATTACCTGACCATCTCAGAAACGTTTGTAATGAGGTTAACGAGCGAATCATGAGCACTTGCAATCGTGTCATGAGCACTTGCAGTAATGCAAGTTGTTAGTCTGGGTACCGATTACCTGACCATCTCAGAAACGCTTGTAATGAGGTTAACGAGCGAATCATGAGCACTTGCAGTAATGCAAGTTGCTAGTCTCGGTACCAATTACCTGACATCCTCAGAAACGTTGGTAATGAGGCTAACGAGCGAGTCATGAATACTTGCAGTAATGCTTTTTTAACGCGTGTGCAGATCACTCAAAGGAATTCGTGAAGTCCAAACATCACGTTTTTAATTGCCCAAAGGAGCACTTCAGTTATTAACTTTCGCTTCATCGTCCTATCCAGCAAGTTTTAAACCTGTGCTCAATCAATTTGATAGCAATCCTTTACAAGTTTTTTAGAGAAATGTCAAATTCACATTTCATCAGTATTAATGGACAGAACGGATCACAAATATAAACAAAGTTATGGATATGTATGGCAGACCCATGAACAACAATTTGATACTTATTGTAGCCTACAGCAAACTATTTCAACGTACTAGCCAGCTCTGAATGGAGAGCTAGTAAAGGTCAAGTCTACCAACCTTATCCTAAGGCAGAAGTTCATTTGTGTGGTTTTCATCAGACTGCTATCATAATTTTGTACAAAAAAAAAGAATTATTCTTCTAATGCATCCGTGTCTGCAAATCTGTGTGAAAGTGTTCAATTTCATAGAGGCCTCAGAAGACTGTTTTTGAAAAATGAATCATTACAACATTAAATGCACGTACATTGGCTACTGTTAGTAGAGCAGGGACAGCAAAACAATGGAAATGAAAAATGATGAACCCATTTTCAATAAATCCAATTACAGATAAATATGTTTGAAGTAAAGTGATCCAACAAATTGACAAGACAATTTAGGATAATGTAAAGTGTTAACAAAATTATGTTTCTGTTACCAGGATGCAAGGCTGGTTTGCATGCAGATTGCTTGCAAATTGAGACTCATTTACAGTAAAAGTTACCTTGTGAGATGTAGCAAAGAACCAGTTTGGGAAGCGCCAGTGATACCCTTCTGGAGATGGGTTTGCTTGGTGATAAGATTCAACTTGAGCAAACGTTTGCGGTGATAGAATAGAGACTTGGCATCGCCGAGTTGAGTCATGCCGTGCTGGAGGAGAAATGGACAGTATTATGACCAACAGATATAAACAGTAGGCCGAAATGATTAGATAGAAAAAAAAATCCCCGCACAGTGGAGTCGATGTTTTTCTAGTGACAAAGTCGCATAAGAAATTACTGATGCCAGTAATTGATCAACATATGTAATAAACAATGAGTTAATGAAGAAGGTAATCATTGTGGTATAATTAATCATTGCATTAGCTGAAATATTAAACAGCAATACTCTTGTCAAAATTGCAATAGTCGAGTTCTTACACCAATTGCATGCACATATTGCCCAACCATCAGATACACAGCACTAGAAAAAAATATTCCCTGAACATTCAGTCTTGAAAGTAAAAACGTTTGTCACCCGAATAGGGAGGTGCAAGACAGCCTCATCCCTGTCGCTCTTTCTTGCCTTGACAGAACACCCAAAACTCTTACATGTGTTCTCTGCCTATCTAACATAATTCACTCCCAAAAACCGAAAATAAATGGTTGGATCCATACAATAGCCTTGACAGACACCAATCAATTCCTTTAATAGTCACTTATCTTTGCACAAACCCTCAACAGTGCACCCTACCCAAAACACCAGGGGTAATAAAAACTCATATCTTTAGCACTACTCCTATTCCAGTACAAGCATCCGCTATGCAAGTTGCTCTCAAACAATCATTCAATTGCACAACTCTACCTGTATCTTCTGGAAGTACTTCAGTGGAGATGTGTTGGTGAGAGAAATGGCTTGCCTGCTGGGATAGTACAGTTGACAGATATGATTTACTATATGCAAGCCCTTGCTGATCTGGTGCATGATGAATTTTAAAAAAATTTACTAGCCTAAGGATTTTATATGCATGCATATCTTTATTTTTTTCTTATTTGTAACCAACTAATCGCTGCACAGTCTGATGCCTGAGGCATAAATTTCCGGATTGCTTGGCCATCATTATGCCGCGCTCCACCAACTCAGGTGAGCTGTGGCGTTTGTGCCTCCTGTCTGGCACTGCATTTCAGCATTGCCGGCATGTTGGGCAGTTATATAGGCCACCAAGATGAGCAACACGAATAAACACACTGATTGAATAAAAAACTGAGTGAGACTTTCATTGAAGTGGACAACAGAGAGCACTTCGAGTTTCATAATTACCAAATACACATCAAAACCTATTTCCTATTAAAAATGAGACAGCAGCCGACTCAAGCATGCTTTGTTTAGGCTGAGATACTGGGGTGAGGGACTCTTTTACTAGCACCAGCACTCCGCCGCCCCGTCAGTCTGTGCACGCCGAGTGGGGGGCGAAGCAGCCGAGTACATTTAGACAATTGATAGGGCTTCTTAGCCAGGTCTCTGTCAAAGTAATTACATGAATACCAGTTTTTAGGCATTTTAAATTGATATTGATGTTGTTGCTGACCCTGATCCTCCTCCCTACTTTCCAATCAAAGCAGCAGCCTTGCCTTACCTTTCCCTGCGTGACGTCACCCATGGTGCGAGTGCGGCCGATCCGCTCAAGGATGCAGTACTGGGCCAGCGTGAGCGGGTTGAAGTTGTCCACGTGCGTATCAATGCTTAAAGCCCTGTTTCGTAATTTCTGACTTGCCACCACCACTACCTCACCGGGGCCGTGCCTGAGATGTGGGAGCAAAATAAGGCAACTGGTACATAGTTTAGCGCTGGTAATTGATAGCTACAAACTTCAGTTGTTGCTAATGCTCAAGCCTATAAAAAAATAGCAGCATGTCAAACACACGCATGTGGTATCTGTAAATATAGTGTTATCTATGCTATCTACCCCTTGAGGAGCATTTTATGTTTGATCTTCATCCCTTTGTTTGTTCTCTGTGCTAATTCGGATTACCCATGCACTTATATTTTTCTTATTTTCTAGATTGAGCAGAGTTTTCTGTCAATTACAAGTGAAAGTGCATTTTGAGAATCTCTTGGTCCTCCAGATTGATGAACATTCAATCAATGGAAGGCTGCCAGCTCTGAAGATTCATAGGGGAGCTCACCACGTTCTTCTTCAAAGGAATGGCTGGGACCTACTTTGAAGTATCAGTTATCATTCTAATGGGTTCCCATGCCTAAGAAAAAGGGGCTCATCTCCTAGTGAGCTCCCTCATGGGGGCAAAGTTCATACATAATCTTAGATAAATTTGCACCAAACTATGTGCAAAAAAAATACCTTTACATAATAAAAAATAATTATGACTTTTAAACTGCGCTTTGTATGCTTGATAGTGCATATGAGAAAAGCTAATACTTTATTATTTTGCTTCTAACAAAAATTATGAATTTATACAAGATCCATATTTTTGTTCTATGGTATTCAAATACCCAAGTAGCTACATTATGGAGTATCATCTCACCTTGGTGGCTTCAAAACTGAACAACAGCCAGCAAAACGGTAATACAGAGCAGGACAGGCAGCACATATGCCACAGCACACCAGAAACGTGAATGCATGGTAAAATAATGGGGCCAAAAAGTCTGAAATTTTGTTCTTCAGACAACTGATCATACAGCAATTCTATTTGTCACGACAGACACAAACAATATATTGAGGTACAACAATGTCAGATTTTCCACAGGTAACATCAGTTTCTGAACAGTACCAATACTTCAGATAGCTAAAGAAATGCGATACAAAGACAGGCAGATGCTTGATACCAATACTTTTGCCTATATATCAAAGTAATATTATCAAAAATGTGGGAAAAATATACAGACAATCTAAATGTAGTAAAGCAATGAATCAATTTGATAAATTCACAAGTTTATAAACAAGGTTTTTACTCATGGGACGTATCAGATGTGTATGTATACATGGTGGTCTTGATATACCAATCAGCACGATAAGCAGCAGACAATCAATAGCAGGAGTCCAGTGCTGAATTTTCCCCATATTATTTGTTCACTTATCCTCTAACCTCACACTCATAAGACTTCACAAAATTTATCAGTGTGTGTTGCAACATAATTTAAAGAGGCTAGCAGTACCCTTGAAAATTTCGCGATTAGGAGTTGCATATACAAAATAAAATTTCAGATTGTTACATTTGTAAATGGATACATATATTAAATAATTTGGTTTCATTAGCTATATAGTGAGTGCCAACAAATCTCAAACCCCTACACATCAACTCACAGAACAACCTACTTTAAACAAGATCATGTTAAATACACAACAAATCTCCATGCATCTTGCTAAATATTACAGACGTGTCTGCAACCCGCATCTCTCCAATTTGCGTAGCTCCTCTGATAGGTGAATGAGTGTCTTTGGATGTCTGACACATATATGTTTATCTGACTCTTGCACATCTCTTTGAACCTTTCATTTACCTTCAGTTCATGCATAATCCTGTTAAGTAAGTGTATCTTCTAGGCCGTAAGTAGTTAGGAAGACAATATTTCTTTGGAAACTCAAAAATGTGTCTGAGAAGCAACCCGTTGAGAAACGCGCAGAAAGGCGCGCACGGAGAAACAGGCGTGGAGGGACCACGTGGGGAGACGAGCATGCGTGGAGAGAAATGCCTGTCTTATCAAAGCAAATCTCTAACCTGCACTTCACTGTAACCAAGATACAATATACTGTTTATGTTTAAGAAAATTAATTTTGAAGCCATTCCCTCACAGGCGCTATGAATGGGGATTCACCCACCACTCCGCGTCTAGCTGCCCTATTCTTGATAAGGCGGGATTTTTTTTTTCAAATAAAATATTTCGACCTCTTGAAGAGCTCATGAAACTTTGTTTGGTCTCCACATATATATTTTCCTTACGATTACTGGAGAAATAAAGGTTTTGAGCAGAGTTAAAGTTAGTCTCTACGTCAACAAGTGTTATTAAAGTTCAAACAAGTACTACTAACAATGGATACAAAATCGTTGAGAAATGTTTCTCACTTGACATCACGGGCAAATTCTTCACATATAGAGTTGTCAAAGAATGGAACAAACTTTCAGCGGAGGTTGTAAACAGCAATACAATCGAATCGTTCAAGTTGCGGCTTGATAAGTTCTACATAAATCGGCGATTAATAGCTAAACCGATCCATTTCCTGTTGTTATAAAAGAAAAACAGAAATGGCAAACAAAGCTCTCTTAGACGTTCTACTTCAAAACTAGTCCTCTTGCTACCAAAAGGCAACCTAGTTTGGGCCAATAGGCCTCTTAGACATTCTACTCCAGAACTAACACTCTTGCTACCAAAAGGCAACCTAGTTTGGGCCAATAGGCCTGTTGTTGTCTTCCTACACTTGTAAACACTTGTAAATACTACTTTTGATCAACAAACTAGTTTG
The DNA here is from genome assembly GCA_016164225.1 of Gammarus roeselii. Lineage (NCBI taxonomy): Eukaryota > Metazoa > Arthropoda > Malacostraca > Amphipoda > Gammaridae > Gammarus > Gammarus roeselii. The sequence goes on from SDVV010020199.1 coordinate 11,702, forward strand.
TACGATTGTCTAAAGGCAAACTACAAATTCAAACTATGTCAAAGAACTTTACATTGGTGATATCTTTGGCCACAAAAATATACTCTTGTCAATCAAATGACCTCGGCGCAGTTCATGGACGGAAGAAAATGAAAAGATGGGACGATATTAGCATTACAAGATCTACACTGTTACAATTTTTATACTATCAGAGATGGTGATGAAATTGCTTGGATAATCCAACATAGAATGTCCTGCTTGTAACAAAGTTATAATGACCATTCCTTACCCAAACTATTTCTTGATCTATTTTTCTATCCAAAATCAAAACTTTATCATTGGAGAGTAGCCTGCAAGCTACACAAAAAAAATGAACACGATGTTATTTATGTTCAAAAACTTCAGGGTAAAATTGTTGACTCTGAAACATATGACCTTTCAATTTCTCCCTACCGTTTTCTGAGGAGTATAATGCAATAAAAGGAGGCAAATGACAATTTATCACATTGGGGCGCTATGACAATTGATGTGGCAATGATACAGATGCAACACTAGACAAGTAAAAAAAAACAATCATGAACGTGTAAATTACAATATTGATACCTAGCTACATCCAATACTATTGTAAGACGACATGCCTCACATAAATGCTTGACTAAATGGTTCTGAAGGGTATGCCTAAGTCCAGCAACTCCTTGTGTGAATCCCATCAATACCATTACTTCTACATATCTAGAAGCTATTCATTTAAGTTGTCATTACTTCTACATAACTAGAAGCTAGTTATTCAAGTTGCCATCAGCACTTCCAAATAGAAACTCACCTTTCCTCAAACTCGTCAAGATCAAGTTGCCAAACACTTTTTGATATGTTAATGCGGGATGTGTAGTGAAGGCAGGACCCCATCTCGCCTGTGTCTTCATTCTCTACCTTGTGGAATGGGTAGATGTCCACAGTGTTGCTGACTGGGGACTCCATCACTATCCCCAGCTCAGTATCCATGTGCTCATACCTAAGGATACAAGAAATAATGGAAATGAGAGTATGACAAAATGGTGTTTACACAAGATGTTTAAATCTGATACAGCAACAAGAACAGGGGGTAAACTTCCTCTTGCCAATATCTTTGCATTAGCCAACATAAATGATGCCTATATGAGTCTCCAAATGGGAATTAAAAAATAACACCATAAGTGTTACCTGGAGCCACACAACACCACACAACACCACACAACACCACACCACACCACACAACACCACACAACACCACACAACACCACACAACACAACACAACACCGCACCGCACCGCACCACAACACACCACAACACACCATACCATACCCGTAACATACCCGTACCGTACCGTACCATAACATGCCATAACATGCCATACCATGCCATAACATGCCAGAACATGCCAGAACATGCCAGAACATGCCAGAACATGCCAGAACATGCCATAACATGCCATAACATACCATAACATACCATAACATACCATAACATACCATAACATACCATAACATACCATAACATACCATAACATACCATAACATACCATAACATACCATAACATACCATACCATAACATACCATACCATACCATACATACATACATCACATCCATACATCCATCCATACATCCATGCATCCATCCATATATATATATATATATATACATATAAA
>SDVV010020200.1:0-13367 GCA_016164225.1 Gammarus roeselii
TATATATATATTTATATATGTACGATCACTCTCGAAAAGCCACGACACTGTCATTCTGCTATAGCCCGCCATGTAAATTTAAGGAAGTCGAAGGCAATCAATGACCGACGGGCTTGTGAGTTCGCCAGACCCAGGAGAGGTCTTGGGTGTTTACCGCAAAATGACACTCCCCAGCTACTCAGTTGAGTGGGTCTGGGAGACAATATATTAAACAATGACACTTCCATACACTACCTTTATGAGTGGGGAATGACACATACATATATGTCTATATATATTTATTAACTCGTAGAAGCCCATGAAACTGGCGGAGGGTGTGCTACCCCCACACTTATGTCAACACTCATTTTCTAACATCAATCTACTCGGGTACACATATTAATAGATATAGAGAGAGAGGATGCTTACAGCCACAGACTATCATATTTATCCAATAATACGACCTCTAACATGATCAATCTAAGTTTGATAAAAGAAACATAATCGTACTAACACTACTAATATGAGCTACATGTATACGCGCTCACCCGGGTTGCTTCCACAACTCCTTGCTTTTCCTCTTTTAGTGTGATCTTCTACTTGTCCTTGAAGTGGATCCTTCGCGTATTATCTTTACAGCTGAAGAACGCTTGAAGACGATAATCTTTCTTCTTGAAGTCGGCTACTGTTTTACTAAAGAACGCTTTAAAACGATAATCTTTCTTCTTGAAGTCGGCTACTGTTTTACTGAAGAACGCTTGAAGACGATAATTTTTCTTTCTTGAAGTCGGCTACTGTTTTACTGTAGAACGCTTGAAGACAATAATCTTTCTTCTTCAGGTCGGCTACTATTTTACTGAAGAACGCTTGAAGACGATAATCTTTCTTTCATGAAGTCGGCTACTGTTTTACTGGAGAACGCTTTGAAGACGATAATCTTTCTTCCTTGAAGTGATGTGGATACACTTAACCAAATTGTGTTCTCGAGCGAAGAGATTTTTCTACTTCGATGCGGCGGGGCAACTTAACGACTAATCCGAGCAGACGTACGTTTACTGATGGCTCTTTCACATGTTGAAACCCGAAAAAGCCCCCGTTACCTGTCGACATGATCTTATATAGACTAAACGTGACGTCACAGCCCACAGCTCCCCCTGGCAACACCGTGGTGACCCTTCAACATCGAATGGCGCATTATTAACAAACTACACGTAACATAGTGGCTTAGAACCAACCTCTTATCCTTAACTACAACTGCTTCCCCGAAAGGGACGCAATCATAAATGTCTATTGTTTTAACCTCTACCTATATGTACTTCAATGGCCTCGCCGCTTTTCTTCTCCAGACAACAATGCTACTGTTAAACAACAGTCAGCAGCTCTTCCTCAGCGTTTTTTCAAAGCTTCGATGATCATCCCTCGACCGAAGGGCAACTGCCTCTGGTTGCGCTGCCACCGCCGTAGCACTGCAGCGACTAGAGCCTGTAGACTGTAGAAATTCTGATTCTCGCTACACTGCCCCATCCGAACCAATTCAACGCTGAGACAGCCGTAACTAATCAAAAATCTTGGTATGATAAAAATGGACCCAAGCTGAACTCTGAAAAAACAAAATGCATCTTGTTCGGCTCGAACTCGAAAAGAAAAGCAGTTGCAATGCATTTTTCTATCAGGATATGCAATTCTGACGGCTTAATGAACATCTGTTGACCGATCAATTTAAAACGGTAAATTTGCCAACAAACACAAGCTAAATGCATGAAACCAATAACCAGAAAATGCATTTTTGTTCATGAGCGACCACCACCACCATAATCCTCAACATTGAGACAACATCTAATCGTTTTTACTCAGACGATATGTGTTTTCTATTTTGCTACCGATCACAATTGTCTTTGCCAATTACCATAAGTGTTAACTAGCGTTTTGTCGATTTCTATGTTTTAAATGTTCCAGTCGTTTTAGTATAATTAAAATACGAACTCAGTTTTTTCGAGAAACGATAGGCAGCTTCTAACTTGACAATGGTTTACTCGATTTTTATATGTCATTGAAAGATTTCTAACAATTAGCGTACCATTTTTGATGATACAATCATTGCCTTATAGGCTAACATTTTGCTTTGTCTTCTATAACAGAAGCATATTCATTCAACTTGTGTACTCCAGCATTGTATTATTTCTGATTGTCAATCATTTCCGAGCGGTCTTGAAGTGTGTATGTTCAATTGTTGGTTGTATATCAGGTATAAATTTTTTTGTATAACTTATGTCGCCTATTCACCCCTTCATTTCTAATACAATGGTTTAGAACCATCTTTACAATATGTTAGAGCTTTTTGATTTCCTAACCCTATATTGTATTCATATTTCTGTATAATTCATGTTGTCCATCCACATCTTTGTCATCGTACAATAATGTTGACTACTGGTTACGATATGTTAGCACATTTTGATGTCCCAAACCCACGTTGTCGGGAGTCTAACCACATGCATGCGTGATTTGCCACCACATCTACTTGTTATTTTCCACACTCATGTATTTCGTTATTTATCAGCCCCCAAGTATTTTTTATTTCTCAACCCCGAGTGTCACTGGTTTTCCCAACGCTATGTAGTCGGAATTATTTTCTCAAAATATACATTTTTATATGTACACAGATGATACTATTGTAAATACAATTTCGCTCCATGTAATCCGATCCGGCGGCTCCTATAGATGAGCCGTGACGAATTCAAATCGAACTTTCGAGGAACGATAGGTAGCTTTCAGCTTTGACAGAGGCCAACTCGACGAGAATATAATTTATCGAATCATATTTACCATACCATTTTTGAAGATACAATCATTTTCACATAAGCTAATATTGTGCTTCATCTTCTATAACAGAAGTATATTAATTTGGTTTCTGTACTCCAGTATCGAATTATTCTGAATGTCAATCATTTCCTAGCGGTCAGGAAGTGTATATATTTCAGTGCTATATACATATTTTATGAATAACTTATGTAGTCTATTCACCACTTCATTATTCATACAATGTTTTATACCCATCTTTATAAAATGGCGCATTTCGTCATGAAATATGTAAATCCAGTGCTATGTATATATTTTATGTACAATTTATGTCACCTATACAACCCTTTAGTATTCATATCTTAACCCATCTTTACAATATGTTAGTGCATTTCGATTTCTTAACCACATGTTCTCAGGATTTCTTAGCCACATGTGTTGGCGGTTTTCCCAATCCTATGTACTGCGTAATTTTCCCAACCCCATGTATTTCGTGATCGCCCAACCCCATGTATTTCGTGCCAGGCATTCCTGATTCTTACCTCAAATAAGATTTTGGCTGTCGATCAATGATTAAAATATTATTATTTATAATCTGTCGCATGAAATCAGAACCAGCGGCGAATTTTAAATTGAATTTTCGTTTACGTTAATTCAAATAGTGTTTACGGCAATGAAGTTTTATGTGTACTATTTTATAAATTGAAAACCCATTGCCAGATGATTGAAATAAATGATTTAATAATAATTTGATAAATATACGAGTTGTCATCCATATATGCAGGTATGTGTGTGCATATAGGAATGTGTATTATACTAATTGTCATCCATGTAGGCATGTGTGTGCACTTATGAATGTGTATTACACTGTCATCCATATATGTAGGGAGATGTGTGCACATTCATATGTACATGTTTTATGGTATAAAGGTGAGCCAGCAGCGCACTAGAAATGAGCTGCGATGTATTCATTTTGGATTAATCAATCCCATGCCCATGTGTTTTTATAAGATTTTCAATAACATATATTGTGAAATATATTTTAAAACATGAAGTAGCTACAAACCGGGCGCCGACAGGAAATGTGCTGTCACAAATTCACTTTATCTCTCGTTTCGCTAATTCAAATAGCGCATATGAAAACTAAGTTTGATGTATTATACCTAAGTATTGAAAACTTATTGCTTGACGATGGAAATAAATGATTAAATGATAATAATATGCATGCATGTCCCAATGTAAAAATAAGGGGGAAAAGCCAGCAATACGTGCGAGTGATAAATAACAGTGACCTATAATAAATGAAGAGGAGTTCTTCAACATTCAAACTATATAGAATATAAGAATTTTTAGAATTTTGTTGATAAATCATACATTAAAAAAATCACAATACTACAACCATAATTGAAAGATATGAACAGATAGCTGCCACACTGGATAGTTTTATTCTTATGTACCAGTAACAAAGCACTAAATGTATATTTCATACCCCATAATAAGACATCTGCCCATAATATCAATTCAAACAAGCTAAACCTATACCTAAATACCGAGCGAGGTGTAATTCCTTAATACAATTTAACTTGCATTCTGTAAATAATCAAGACCCAAAAGACAAGTTCACAATGTAACAACTAAACACTACTATACGCTATACATACCAAACCACCCATCTCATCTCTATTTATCCTATCTTTATAACAGCACTTCATTGCGCTGTGTAAACTCCGATATCCCTAGCGAAAGCGTACTAATTAACTAACTCAGATACATTTTCACAGTTAATTGGTCCGATTTTGTCTATGTACTCCTAATCGGGAACATACTGCTCAAAGTTACCATCATGAATAAAAAGCAAGTGGTCACGTATACCCAACACAGCAACTCGCAGGAAAGAAATGTATATGAATACTATAAACCATAAAGAATATATAAAATAACAATGATCAAAAAACACGAATCAAATTACCTATACAATGGGCGATCTATCGTAGCTTGACAAGGTGTCACCTCCAACCGCGAAATAGCGCGTATCATCGATGAACTGAGACCCCAACGTGCCTCTGACGTCTCCGATCAGGATAGGACCAGAGAGACACCCGGAAACTATATTAACGTCTTGTACAGTTAACGGCGTCCACCGTTGGATTCAGATATGTTCTGGTATAAATGGTAAGCCCATGTAATTCCCTAATAAAAAGTGTGTTATAAATCTATTATCAATAAAATATTACACATAAATGTTTTGTTTGCAATATACTAAATTTAACTCGAATGCCTAGCAATTAAATTGCAGTTTTGCAGCATGACTTGTAATGAATTGAAATACAACGCCTACTGCCTCGCATTAAAAATGCAATAGATATCATGCAATCGAAATTGCATTTGGTTACCTAAGGTTTCGTAGGTATAAAAATATATATGACTCATCAACTACAAACCGAAAGCGGACTAAATCTCGAATCAAATATTTACGGCGAGTGATTAATGATTCCAAATCGACATGTAGAGATGAAATCTAGCGGTTTGACGGCACTTTCGAGTGGAGGGGGTTTCGAGTTAGCATCTGAGTCTGCCAGTGATGGATAGAGGTCTACCGCTACGCTAGCGAGGCAGTGGCACCGTTCCAATTGACTGCTACTGTATGGCTGTTGTGTTTACTGTATCAGTGTCGTACTGTAGATATACTGTAACTTCCAACAGTGTTACTGTAGATATACTGCACTGTGAAAATATATACATACATTCAATGAGAAAAGCGGCTGGATTTAATCCACTATTTTAGCTTATGCTCTATCATAACAAAGAACCAACATATTACTACATTTCACTATTACGTATTTGGTCAACATACCTAACAATGTTGATGATCGAGCAATGGAAGCAAATTGAAATCCTATCACAACGGTATCTACATTATTGAATAAAACCCAAACCAAGTTATTGTTCGAGCAATGAATAGCCATTGAAATAACAGCACTGCCTGTAACACTAAATAATAAGATATATAAATAATTATATAAGTATACTATTACAAAAGAATTAAATCCTACACATACAGTCAACCTGCTATGGAACAGGCTAACATTTCTTGCGGATATGACAATTAAATGAACTTTAACATTAAATCATACAACAATATTTACATTATACAATACCTATTTACAAACAATTAATAATCATAAACAATAACCAACCACCGCCAGGGCTGTTTCGGTGAGCGTAGACGCCTGGGCGATCGTGAAATAGGGCGTGCGAAAAATACCGTAAACTTTTCTGTTGACCGATTTGCAAATAGGAGTCCTATTTTTAAAAACCAAGGGGCTGATTTGTAAATATGCATTTTTATAACTACTGTTACTGCATCCCTCCCCATCTGGATTGTCATCATGCTCTGTTAAGTACGAGCGTATTGAAATCCCCTATAATTTTCCATCTAATTTTCTGTATTAAGTCGTCAAGCTAAGGTATGCAGTACGGATTCCTGCTTGGCATGTGAGCCGTGCATTGGTAATGGCTTAGCTTGGCATGTGAGCTGTGCATTGTTAATGGCTGTGCTTGGTATGCGAGTCGTACATTGGTAATGGCTTTGCTTGGTATGTGAGCCGTGCATTGGTAATGACTTTGCTTGGCATGTGAGCTGTGCATTGGTAAAACTTTGCTTGCATGTGAGCCGTGCATTGGTAATGACTTTGCTTGGTATGTGAGCTGTGCATTGGTAAGACTTTGCTTGGCATGTAAGCTATGCATTGGTAAGACTTGCTTGCATGTGAGCCGTGCATTGTTAATGACTGCTTGGCATGTGAGCCTGAGCCCTGCGTTGGTAATGAATTTGCTTGGCATGTGAGCCGTACATTGGTAACAAACTACGTCATTTGTGAACTTCAATTCATTGTTATCACGTTGATATTAAGCCACCATACAAAATCCTCAAAATGCACGGGTCGTTCATCCGGTTATCTTAGTCCGGAATGATTTTTCATAGGTGCATTTAAGGCTGTTTAGGATTGATGAAGAACCGGCCATCATAACTTGATTAGAAAATAGGGCGATATTGCTGCATTATTGTTCGTATTATTATGACTAGTAATATTATTATTGTGTCATACTACACACATGTTACTAGGTTTTATTCTTCTGATACGTCCAATGCCTGATTTATGCTGTGTCTATCATGCTCAATGTATCATATCAATTCTAGTGTGCTGGGGTAGTACAAATGAATGTCCTGTCGCTTTTTCTCCGGCGTGCCCTAGCATCTATCAAACCATGGACCTTGTACTATGAGCAATATTATGATATATAATCAGTTATCATCATCGACCATGAATAGCTACTGACAAGTCGAGGTAGCAGTCAGCGTTGGACGGCGACTAGAAGAGCAGTAGGACCAAGACACCGCATCGATTGGTCGTCATGGGTGACAACGGTTCTTAAGGTGTCAGAGGTTACAACGGTTTTATAACGTGCCACCAGTGACAGCGTTGCTCCAGTGGCGAGTTTATGATGTCCATCGAGACTTCCGCTGCACGCATCTTAGTGATCAAGAACAAATGCAGAAAACACCAATTCCGTCGATGTTGCAGTAGGAAATACGAGCAACTTTTTGTTGTAATAGTGTTATAGTTTTCTAGTAAAAAATAATCGCTGATGAGAGATCAATTATTAAAATGTATTATCGAAAAAAGAATGCTTTTATGTCCGATATTTTTTAATAACATTTACTAACGTATTTCATAAATAGTGATGAATACGTCACACGCCGACACGGTTACTATGCCGGGATATCTAATGGTCAGTTTTATCCGGTGCATTTCCTCAATATGTGTTTTTCAATGCCAGTTTATCAAGACTTGGCTTTGATGTTTACGATGTGACTTGGTTTCTCTTCTACTTAGTCAGCGAGCCCATTGCTACAATGGACACCTTACTACGGGAAAGAGAACGTTGCTCATATATTCATCATGAAAGATAAATTTGCTGGTTCCTATTGAAATGACATTACACGCACCGAATCTGTTGATGGCAGATGAGAAAACTATATTTACCTTGGTAAAAAAAAGATACACCTGTGGCTTTAGATTCAAAATGTTAGTTTGAAAGCTATTATTGTTTATATGTTAAACCTTGTATTGTTTACTGATAAAAAATAATCATACGTGAGCAATGCCTATCAAAATATAGAATTTTATACAGTATCTGACTGGCATATCGCATAATTTTACATACGTTGTTCACATCTACTTTCAACACATTGATATTTTTCACGTCTTTTCAAAAGAAAACGACAAAATAGATGGCACTCTTTTATCCATACATGAATGTACTTTTAAAATAAATTGCAACTATCGAAGTCGTGAAAAAATCCACTAAACTTTGTGTGACCGACAAATGTATGGAAGCATTTCCAGCGCAAGAACTGGAGTCCTTGCTGTGCTAGGCGGGTGTTCCAAATATAACATTCTTCGTGCATGATATAACAATATCGAATGATTTTATCATCTAATACGTTTAGAAAAAGCTGATAAGTTTAGAAAGCGATGTTGTATATTTATCAGTATAGATGAGCAGCAATTTCACATTTAAACTAACAGCGTTGAAATTAAAGTGTAAGTATACGTACAGATTCAATTTCAATTTTTCTAGTTTGGGTAAAGAACGCTTGTATGTATCATTTTGATCGACCATTCTATTGCCCTCAGAAATCTTATAGTACAAAGTAAACTGCTTCATAAACAACACCTTCGAACTGCATCGGTTTTAGTTAATCATTAAAATCGTTGCATTCATTTTCTCTGTGGTGCAGGAAAGAATTGTGGTTGGGTGAGTCATTGGTGGAAGCACCATTCGAAATTGTCAACCTAGAATTAATCAGGTTAGCTATAGGCCTATCAGTTTTCCGTCCCATTAGTTGTGAGGCACACTATAACGTCAAACCACACAGCAAAAGCTTACTAGGCTCTTCCGAGTGGCACTTATTTTCCCTGAATTATTTGAAATAAAATTAGCATCACATGTTCTGAAGAAATTATTTCTTCAGTTTAGACGCAGGCTCGTAATTACGTACTTTCAGAGACGCAATCACAAGCATTCCAACGTGGATAACATGATTAGGTGTTTATGCCACAGCTAGACTTTTACTTGTCCATGCATTGCAATAGTGTATTCATTTAAAGGACATCCAAAACACCCGTGTTTATCTTCGATACTTCTGAAAATTATTGTTTTTGCTGACTTCGTGTAATCCTGCTGTTTTTTTGTTCGAGCAGGTACCATCCAGATTTCGATGATCGTCAAGATGCCCAAGTTGTTACTAGTTTTCTTTGCATTAACGGAGATATGTTTGCTATCAACAGTTTCTTTTGAAGTAAAATACACCAAGGTTTGTACTGTGCTGGATGTCATTTTTTTTTGTCTAGTCTAAAAATGATCTGTCCTTGATTGGATGGTTAGCTGTTTTCCCGTAATGTAATCTAGTGAGAAAATTCCAGGTGATTTTCATGTTTCTCTCGTTTACAAGTGTAGGAAAACAACAATAGGCCTATTGGCCCAAACTAGGCTGCCTTTTGACAGCAAGAGGATTAGTTCTGAAGTAAAACGCCTGAGAGAGCTTCTCGTGCCATTTCTGTTTTGATAACATCAAGAACGGGAACGATTTAGCTATTAATCGGCGATTTATGTAGAAACTTATCGAGCCGAGACTTGAACATTTCGATTGTATTGCTGTTTACAATCTCCGCCAGAACTTTGTTTCATTCTTCGACAACTTTATACTTGGAAATTGCGCGTGATGTCCAGTGAGAAATGTTTTCCAACGATTTTGTATCCATTGTTCCTAGTCATTCCGTTCATATCTAGAATGAAAAGGTTTGGTCGATGTTTTCCTTACCCATCATAATCTTCCACACTTCGATCATGTCACCTCTGACTCTGCGTTTCTCTAGCGAATAAAGATTGAGTTCACGTAGCCTGTCTTCATACGATTTATTCCGCAGCGAAGGGATAAGTTTAGTAGCTCTGCGTTGAACCTTGTCTAATTTAATAACGTCTTTTATAAGATAAAGAGACCGGAATTGAACAGAATATTCGAGATGCGGTCCAACAATTGCATTGTCTAACTTAAGCGTACTATGTAGGCTATGATACAAGATAGTGCGGGATATCATACCTAGCATTTCATTACTTTGCTTGCTACTTTTTAAGTCTGACTAATGATGACACCTAAACCTCTCTCTTCGGTGACAAGAATGACTTTCTTTCCGGACATCGAATATTCGCATTCGATGTTATGAGGACCTATGTGCATAACTTGACATTTGTCAACATTAAATTTCATTTGCCACTTTTCTGACCAAACGACAATTTTGTTCAAGTCTAGTTGGATCTGCTGACGCTCTAGTTCAGTTTGTACTTTCCCTCCTATCTCAGTATTGTCTCTGCAAACTTGCTAATGTTTGAGGGTCGTACGTTGCTATCAAGATCTATAATGAATATTGTAAATAGAACTGGACCTAACACGGATCCTGGAGGCACACCGCTTGTGACATTGCCCCAAGGGGAGGAAGCTCCGTTAAATACAACTTGCTGCCATCAGTCCGTAAGCCAGCATTTTATCCAGTTGTTAAGCTCGCATCGAATACCGATGCTGTGCAATTTACTACTTAAGCGCTTGTGGGGAACTTTATCAGAGGCCTTTTGAAAGTCAAGGTGAATGATAGCGATTGGAGATTTTCTGTCATGAATTTTAATTATATTATTGAAAACAATAGCAGGTTCGTAAGACAGGAACGGTTGTGTCTAAAGCCATGCTGAGAGTCGCCAATCAGTTTGTTTGATTTGGATAATTCTGTAATTTTATCCGTTATCAATCTTTCCATCTATTTGCCAATAATTGCCGGAACACTTTTTGTCCTATTTTTTAAATTGGCGTAACATTGGCTTCTTTCCATTTAGAGAGGTGGATGCCATTTGTGAGAGATTGATTGAAAACGTTTGATAAATGTTCGGCGATTTCGTTTCTAGTCTCTTTCAGTATTCTGGGATGAACTTGGTCTGGACCTGGAGATTTTGTGACTTCCAATTTATCTTCATAGTTAAAAACATTGGCGGGTAAAAAGTTCACTGTGCTGAGGGCTTCAATTCGTTCTTCCGCCATGATATCCTCAGGAGTAGGAATATCCTGATTTTCTAGCTTAAAAACAGAACAAAAGTATTCATTAAGTAGGGCACTCCTTTTGGTGTTGTCCGTTTCTAGTTCAGCAACATCGTTCTCGAGAGGACCAATTACAATCTTAAATTTGTTCACTCAAAAAAATACCTAGAGATGGTTTCGGATTAGTTTTGGCATTAGCGGCAATCCAATTTTCATAATCATTCTTCTTACGTTTCTGGACCCTCTTTTGATCTTTTATGCTGATGTTATACTAATTTTTTTGCTATGTAATCATGTTCTCGCTACGTCTGCCCCAGCTTTCTTTCATGTATTAAACAATCGTAACAGCTGTGGTTTTACAACAGGGAGCGCGATTGGTACAACCATAAGTTGTCCGTGCACAGATTATGCATCGATATAAATCCGTTACTTTCTAAGCTGTTGTAAATGGGCTTGGTAAAGACTATCACAGAGGAGGGTTGTGGAATTGTAGTCTCCATCCCTGTGAGACAGTGTTTGGACAAGGCTCGAAGATAAAACACGCAGTAAAGACTGGCACTGCAGCTTGGCACGCTATCCACTCGAATACCGCTTCAATTATTAGTATGTCTTAGCGTTTTGTACCTCCTAATGTAGCACTGCTACGTGTACCTTATCCATTATGCAAACCATCAGTCATGTCATCAGATTAATCGTTCTGATTTTACACTGCCTGTTCCTTATTCTTCACACACTCATTTTCTTTCTTTATACTTCATCTCGCCAGGTGTAGAACTGTCACTTGCTTGTGCCTTATCCCTTATGTTCTGTCTACCTTTGCCCAACCCCACCAGGTTACCTTAGACGCCCAGTCCTGGGCCGTCACCACCTGCCCACCCACCTCCCGCCTGCTCTCTATCTACCAGCCCACTATCAGGCCCTTGATGATTTGCGCCAGGCTGTGCCACGCTGACTCCATCTGCAGGTCCTTCTCGTTAGTGGGTAAGATTCTGCGATGTAGTAGGTCAAATTCTGCAATTCAGTAGTAGGTACAATTCTGCGACTTTACTAGTAGGTAATATTCGGCGACTCAGTTGTAGGTTAGATTCTTCAGCTCAGTAGTAGGTACAACTCAGCGACTTCATTAGTAGGTAATATTCGGCGACTCAGTAGTAGGTTATATTCTGCAATTCAGTAGAGGTCTATGATAAAGTTTCAATTGTTTTATAATGAACAAAGAGCGTTCTGTTTTGTCGATGAATAGTACAGTATCATTTCTTGACGTTACAATCTTTGTCATAAGGACACACTTAGTGCCTTGTCTTTTCGAGTAGGAGTATGCTCATCTGACCTCTGCACTCCACTATTGTAGCTGATCGTTAATTGGACTTATAGGTAGTGCAAGGTTGAAATGATGGCACATTGTATGATATTATAATTTGTTGATGGTAAACAAAAATAAAGGATTCAGAATATAGTTATTACAGTAAATGTGTATAACTAGTGTTCAAAAACATGTTATAATTGAACCTTTGAACAAAGATGTATAAAACAGAATAAAATAGGTAGATACTAAAAACAAAAATACAATACCGACAACAATAACCTATAGAATATAACTGGGAATCTTTCACAATATTCAATATATTCAGAATCTTAAATTCTTACCTTCTCTCATGATGTTCTTGGTTCTCTACCAGCTGAGCTAGAGGCCATTTTTTCCTGGTTTAAATACTCGGCGGGTGCCCGTTAACGTACGGCTAGGCTAGCCAAAATGTGAAGCAGAGCATAGAAGAGTATTTGTGCGTCTGAGCCTCAACTCAAATGATTTCGCCCTAATAAGTCTTGTACAAGTCAATAAATTTCTATGAACATAGTGATCGATACACAGAACACAATCAATATCTTCTAACCCAAAATAAATGTACGATATGGTTGTAGAATGCAGGAATGTTCGATGGAAAAGGGCAGTCGCCAGTTCATTGATATATAACTATACATGAGTGTTCCTTTTCTTCAAAAGAAGAATACTGCAATATAGCCTGTCTCTAGTACTAGAAACAGTGTTAGATTTACACCAGAAGAATATTCCATTACCCTTCAATTACTCGAAAAGTATGAATCAAGGAACACAAAATCAGTCAAGTGGCTACGATACTCTGAGACAGGCCCTGGGCTGGCGAGGGGCGGCGACAGTCATCAATCAACCTGCCAAGTGCACTCCTCGAGGAGTAGGGCGTGTAAACACACATGTGGGCAGGCGATGGAATGTATGAACAGTAGAGCCTAGGGAAGAAAGGAAACGTAATGACGAGGATATAACAGGTACTATTCGAATATTCACCTATTTTAATTGTATTTCAGCGGTTTAAATTTAAAATTCCGTTCAAAGACAGATTTTGATGACATTGTTAATGTATTTGAAGTTATATGCGTATGTGTTCAGGTGCGTATATGGGTA
>SDVV010020201.1:0-13367 GCA_016164225.1 Gammarus roeselii
GACGCATTAATCTTGATGCTACCTGTACGCACTAGGGTGCGTACATATCTCAATTAATGTTTGAAAGGATTGGAAGCGGAGGTCCGTTTCGAGTAAGCGTTTTTTCTTTTACGCACCAGCGTGCGTCTGTTATTGCTAAAACTTTCACTTTTTTCTAACGTTGAAAGCGTTGTTTTGTTTTTTCCTCGCACACTTAGGCGTGCGAGCCTGCTTTAATCAATGATCGTCGAGCCCTACGGGGGAGCCTATTATGACTCACGTTGAGGCTCTGGTGGAAATGAGGTCCAAATCAAATCAAATCGGTAATGTTTTCTCTTCTGGATTCATTGAATAAAACCAGAAGCGCAATGCAAACCATATGGCTCTTACGAGTGGAAGAGAAATGTTATCTAGCACTCGAACCTGTCTTCAGAGGACCCTGTGACAGACTGCCCCCGGTTCGATAACTAACTTGGTCAAATCATGTGGGGCAACGAACTTAATTGTGTTTACCTATGCTGTTTTACTTGTGTGTAGGCAGCTTTCCCCGGCGTGGCCTACTACCAACTACGCAACGTAGATGTCGAGTGCCGTGAAGTTCCTGCTTGACGATATCTCTACTAGGAGTTTGACAACTAGCCCTGAGCATCATCAACTGCATTGCAAATAAACTAATGACAAACGCGCGCTACGTTTTCTTGTCCGTTCCTGTACTTCGTTCTTGCGACCGCTAACCAACCCATGGCTTAGAACCACTTCTGATAATCAGGCCCACTTTCACAATTTACGGTGCTTCGTTCTCAGACCTTGCACATTAACTTCCTGCAAAGATACAGAACACAGCCTTACACATCACAACGGGCTATACACAGACCACGTTATGACGTCGTGCACAACCACCGTACCCGGCAGGCTCCACCATAACATCACGTTGGTGGGAGCGCCCGCGCGACAGCATCAGCTACCTCAGGGGTGCAGGCCTAATATATGGCCTATCGACTGCGGTAGCATCCCCAACACGTCGGTGGGTTCCCGGGCCTCGGGCTGTGCGCTAGCCGTGGCTCCTCCATCGCAGGGAGAGTTGTGGTTGAGCAACAACAACAACAGTGCTTCAATAATCTCATCGACCGACACGATCATTCAATCTTTTTTAATAACTCAGTCAATCAATCCAAAACATTTCTTCAATTAACTAAGCAATGAATTTTTGCAAGGATCATAGACCCACTAACACTCAGTATGGTTCAGGAGTGAGGTCCGATCAGCGTCAGCAGTAGAGCCAGATAGCCACGTTGGACTTCTCCTGCAGAGTCATAATTGCGTAATTGTTGGGCCCTCCTACTCTCACGGTTTATGCCAACCGCGTTAAATTTTCTCAACAAAATTGTGAAGGGTCATGATATTATACGGGAAGGCGTCAGAAGGTCATAGGACGAGCAAGGTCAAGAGTCACTGCTGTAAGAGTGGTATCTAACAGTCTGTGCCATGCTTCCTACACCATCGGATGGTTCAATTAATATTGTCATCAACGACCGTCTCGGCCCAACCATGGATACGTCAACACGTTTCCAATGATACGTGGTTTGATTTGATTTGGGCCTCATTTCCACCAGAGCCTCAACGTGAGTCATAATAGGCTCCCCCGTAGGGCGCGATGATACGTGGTAATGCAAAAGTAGTGCGCCTCAGAACTTCAACTTTTTATGGTATGTCAATTTAGTGCCTGTTCCTGGATTTGATTTGAGCCTCATTTCCACCAGAGCCTCAATGTGTCATAATAGGCTCCCCCGTCGTTGATTCAGGTACGTCCGTACGGCCTCGCGTGCGAAAATATTAGTTTTGTCAAGATGAAGTCAGTAGATATTTCATTTGTGGCATATTCGCGTACGAGAGAGTAAAGAGTTAATGCGTATCTTCGTAAAATGTGTCGTGATTTTCGTGTGTAATGGGGTGGAGAGACCACCTCATTTGCTCAGGTCGCCTGTTCCTGGACAATGAGCTCGTTTCAGATGGTCGTCCGTCAGCTTAGCTTCGTTCGCATTTCCGCGCCTGGTCACCCTTCCTAGAGATACGTACACACTTGAGAACAGATGATCTGCGCTAGTCACCTTTATTCCAGTAATATTTATTTATCTTTGGTGCATCTTTCATGGACGAGACTTGCATTTAACGGCATTGACTGACTGAAAACCATTCGTCTGTTAATTCCATTGCATCGTTCTCAAACCAGCATATAACAGAGTACTCAGTGGAAACAGTAGTAGAAGTAGTCTTCCGTTTTCCAGCGGAGTCCCAACGCGAAGTTAATGCAGACTCCCCCGTAGGGCAATTCACTGAATACAACCAAGTACCGGCCAGTCATCCTTCTGCATCTTTCAAAGAATTATCAGTTCCCGTAGGCTGATATCTACCTACCTGGAGGGTGTAGTTTAAATATTAATTTGGCTGTCCCTTTTATAAAAGTGCCTCGGCACGCTGTTTTGTTTAGATCGTCTCTCTTGCAACCACACCTTCGTCAGGTTGCCGTCTTAGCCAGGAAGTGTCAGAGTGCTACACTCTCCTCCACATATTAATACATGTTGTTTCATTCACCGAATATTGCAAATTTTTATAAATGCATTTTAACCGGGGATGGTGAAGAAGTTAGACAGACTTGATTCGCGTATTCTGAGATAGTTCGGATGGATGACGGGAGATTGGTAAAAAGGGTGTTGAAAGCAGAGTCGAGTGGACGTGGGCCAAGAGGTAGACCAAAATTTGGGTGGATGGATGGTGCGAAGCAGGCGTTAAGAAGGAGAGACTCGAGTGTGGGGGTAGCGAGACAGCGTGCAATGGATAGGCGTGAGTAGAGAATGATTGCGAATGGATGACTAGATTAGATTAGAGTGTCAAGGCTGAATGGATGACTAACATCTAACCTTTTTGATCTCGCTAAAAGACGGGATGGTCATGGGTGAGGGGCCCGGTCATCATGACGCGGCAGGGGTCAACCAGTCATACTGTCGGGGCGTGCTGCTGAAATTGACCTTTGCGCGAAAGGCCAAGTTGTGTGAGTGTATGGTGTGATGTGTGTCTTGCCGTCGACGACCCTCCTTTCTTGGGGGATTACCCAGTATCTTTATTTGTATTTCAATCATTCGCGAGTTAGCCGTTATTTTACTACACGAGCGTTGACAACTTGAGTGCTCCTACAACCGCTCAAGTCACTAGAGGAAGATACGAAGCAGGGGTGGTTGAAGGATCCCAAACACTGATTACCTTCCAGCAACGGACGAATCGACCGTCATCCACCCGCTACGAGTGGCCACTGCTACCACACCTCTCTTTCCACCAGCTTGCCAGAGATGTCCTGTGACAGCGCTGTTGCAGCCCCATGCAGTCATCAGTTTCTCCGATATTTTCCCTCATCATACTAAAAAGTGGTACAAATTATGGACAAGAAATATTACGCGATTGTGTCACGGAGTAAGTAGGAATGAATCGAACTAAAATTAGAATAACAAAAATATTTTATCGATTTTTATTTTATACAATGGTTGAGGCAATATAAACTATTTACACTTTCCACACTATACAATTGCGGGAAACCTGTACAAGGGGAAAATAAGGTTCAGGACAGCAAGGAAAAAGCGAGCAGCATTAATTGGATTTATACACGAAGAGGTCCTAAAACTGAAGGTACATCAACAGCAACAGGGAAAAAAAGATGCTTTACAAATACGACGACGTACTAATGGTTTTACTGCAAATAAAGATTAAAAGCAATATAATATCCTTCACGTTAAAACAAAGTTTCCCTCACAAAAGTCTTTCCGTAGACTCTTAAATAGCTTTGAAGACAACACAAAATGCCAAAAAACGATTATGTAGCATTATCTACATAAAAACTCGTGTGTAGCATCCATCAACCAAAGAAAGAGCGACGCATCGGCGACTATATGGAGAATTTTTTTTCCCCACAAAACGTATAGTTTGAATGACTTTCCTGAAAACTACGGCGTTGAAAAGCATCAATGAACCGCATGCTTGAAATCACTCTAGATATACTTGACAAGAAGCCAGAGCCCATCACGAACGAGTTCTTCTTTCCACACACTTTAACGACATCTGGCGATAGTGGATAAATAACAAAATCACGATAAGTTTCTTCCACTGCCGGAAATTTGGCAACCAGATCTTGCAGTAACGTACAAGGTGTTAACAAAGAATCTACAGTTTTTGATTGAGGCCACGGAGGAGTGCTAAATGCATATGACAATACCATGAAAATGCTCGCACTCACGATTACAATTTCTGCACTGCAAAAAGCTCAAACACTTATTAAAAAGCCAAAGTTGGGCTTTATGTCACTTAGGTCCAGCGGAGGTGGCTCACTGTAGGAAAACCTTCGATGAAAATTATTTATTTGGCACGAAAAGTAATTGCAGATGGCGAATTAAATAAAAGTTTCGATCACAGAAAACGTCAATCAAACAATGACCAACGTGAGAAGCTCAGCAATGCCTCCTTGTTTGCTCGAGCGCTGAGATAATAAAGAAGGAAACAACAAACGGCGTCGACAACAGTCGTCAAAGGTACAGGCACGGGCGCATTGCAACCCTGAGCAAAGTTATCTATTACACTATCAAATCAGCTTCATTGCAATTTACACTACGATGTCTACTATGATATCACAACCAATGAATGGGCATTTAACCACAATTTACTATATAGTTAGGAATTAAACATTAGAATACAACAGAAAGGTTGGTTCACATGAAGTAAAGACTGCACGGTATCATTCTTAGAATCTTGCCTACATTCTCAAAGGAGCGGTTGGTGGATGTAATGCTCTAAAAGCGGTGGGAGCGGCGTTTCGAAAGATGTAGTAGAACCAATTGCGTCAACTGTGGTCACCATTGTTACCAACGTAGGCAACCATTAGTGGGCAATTTTTGATTTGATTTGGGCCTCATTTCCACCAGAGCCTCAACGTTGTGGGCAATTGTACAATAATTCATTACTAACCGCATCTTCTTCAGATCCACTTTCGATCGAAGCGGCAGCTACAATGTCAATCATGGCATTGTAATCGACGCAATCTGAAAATTTAAACATGTGTTTCTGTGGTGCTAAAATTATTTGACAATACTAATTCTAGTTATTAAACTCGTTTTTCCTATTGAGCAGCTTTCAACCAAAAGATAACTGGACCTGAAGCATTAACGTCTGTGATTTCAGTGCTTTTCTTGGGAACAAGAAAATAAAGCGACGGAACGTGTCCCCCGTAGTATGTTTTAGAACCGAAGTCAGGCTCAACAGATAACGAGCGTGAGAGGCACAATAGAGCTTTAGCATGTTGGACCGCAAAATGGCATCAATGCCTGTCGATTAGATGCGCGACAACGAATTTGCTTCCGTATATGCACTGCACAAAGTCATAACATCTCTAATTGTTAGAACCATCGTTCAGAAAATGTCGTTGGGATGCATCATATTTGAAATTCATATGACGACATAGCAACCGCCGCGTCAACCAGAAGGCTGTGTTTGGTTGCCATGTCGTATTTATTCCTGCAGTTGCCAACCTAAAAATGACAGTTGTACTACGAATATGGGGTCTTCTTTGCCAGTTAATTCTCTTTATGCTTCGCGTTTTTAGCTAGAGTCCTCTCGACTTCATGGCAGTGAACACGTTACGAAAGCGTGTAACAGCCTGCTCTCCGTAATATAGATGGTGTACGCGTAACAGCTTGTTCTCCGTAATATAAATGGTGTACGCGTAACAGCCTGCTCTCCGTAATATAAATGGCGTACATATAGGAAGCAAATTAGCGACCGGATAACAGCTCTACAGGCATCAATGCCATTTGGAGGACCGACTTGCAAGCGCTCGATACTATTAGTCAGACATTCATGCATAACATTACAGGAGGTGCGCTGCTCACTCTACTCAAATTTAGATTCAAGTTTTCGAATATCATATAATTATAATTTGATATCAACACTTCGCTAAGAAATAACTAAAACTTTTCAGATACTTTGTGACAAAAAAATAAACCTTTAACTGGACGATGAAGACAAGTTTTGAACAAGTAATTAACCAATTGGAAACCATGGACATTTCTCGTGCGTAACTGTAGTAGATTTACTAAAGAATTCTAGCGATTAAGGCGCCAAGGTTCAATTTGGAAGTCACTGAAATTAAGGAGATACGTGTCCGACACATGAACAGTATGCAAGTACGGAGAAGGCAGGCACCGAGTACAGCAAAGGTCCCTGAAACTATCCGGCCTGAGCATTAGTCTAATGATGCCACACAAGTAAATGAACGCGACTCTACAGAGACGCGGTTAATTAATTCCCTACCTACGACTTTTCTTGCACGAAATTAATTTGATAACCTCCACCCTCTTGGGTGACGATAGAACATCAAAGCCTGTAGTGTAAGTGGCCTTGGTACAGTAACCGACGGCCTACAGGCTCGTCCCCAACCCTAATGTTAAGACATTAATGCTCAGGCCCGAGACCTTAGATAGCTGTGGTACAAATTTGTCGCTCGCTCATCAGTTAGGAACGGTCCCACTTCCATGGGTCGTCACTTTGCTGTAATGGCGCTTGACGTTGGATGCTAAGCGTATGTTAGAGGTCGATAAGGTACAGTAAATCTGATAAAGGTCGCAATGGTTTGTAACGTAGATACGAGGACGGTGGGTTATATGAGAGACGAAATACTGAAAGGACAACAGCCACTAAACGTTAGAAAAACAACTAACAACATTGAATGCGATACTTTTCCATCTTTTTAGACCAATTCGTACGAACTCGACGATTGCCTGAAGCATATAATTATTAGTACTAAGTAACGAAAGGTTTTGAAACGCTTGACTGACCAAACCGAGAATTAACAAGATATTAAGAACATGACATTGTCCGCCACAGAGGATCGGTCATGTCTCCCAGCATCATTTATCCAAGCTAAAAATAAATGTAGATTGAATTGTGAACCGCTCGACTTAGCTAATTGTTGGTCAGAAGCTATATAAAGATACAGACAAACAATGAACAAGTTCAGAGCTCAATTCTCAAGAAGACCAATGAAGGGTTCTGTAGTGTGAGCTATGAATGATCGCTTTGTTGACGAAGCCTTGCTAGCAATTAAAAGCCCTCTCGGTTACATTAGATTAGTAGGGAGCCAGTGCCAGTCTTTGATGGCTCCTTCTCGAATAGAGCTCAAAAGGCAACACCCAACAAAATTGCCAAGTTCAAAGCTCGATCTTGGAGTTACATTAACGAATTACTAAAAAATGCGACGCGGGCGATGATATTGATCTTCAATCAATGACATCCAGGCAGTATTGTCGAAGCTTTAGCGCTCTGAAGACATTCGTTTTGTGTAAGGCCTCGATTTAGAAGAAACGAGAAAGCCAATTGTGAAAAAAATCGACCTGGAGCATTGTGTTTGATATTTTTCTTTCACGAGAACCATCAAACGTTAAAAAACATGCATGATTGACGAAGACATAGTACCATTTAGAGAAGTGGTTTTTAGGGAAATCCTTTTTTTCAAACGTGAACAAATTCATTAGGTGTCCGTTTGTCCGAGCGTTACGACGCGCGGACCGACGTGCACTTTTTAGGAATCAGGGACAAAAACCCTTCTGCTGAAGAATCGGCCTTGTGTAAACAATATGTACCCCCGCTGGGCATAAAGATAAAATCAGACAGAGCATGGTCAGTTCTCAAACAGCAGATGGCTGGAGACGGGCGTCAGCAGAACTGGGTCGACCATACAGGAGTCCCACGGTTCATCACATCAACTGATGACTTTGGTAACAACAACGAGTCACTAAAAATTCTCAGATGGAAATAGCAATGAAAGACATGCGAAGCGGAAGATAGATCAACGTCAGTTATTTGGTTGTAAACGCAAGAAGCCAATACATCGACCAAAACCAGCATTTCGGTAGAGAGAAACAATTCCGCACATCAACACAAGAGCGATTATATGCCAAACAGCGGTCAGTTACAGAACGCAAAGAGCACGCCTTAACCAATCAGTAGAACCAATGACACCCAATCGTACTGCATGCCCTACCCTCACAAGGCGGTTTTAAAAGAACTCGATAGCAGTTATCACACTCGAAACGTAAGGAGACGACAAAACATGCGGCTCAAATGAAATTTGTTGCCAGGTTTATGTAGTTGGGCTGGTTGCTTAGTATGGCCGCATGTTTTAGAGGGCCAAGCAGGAACGCGGACAGGGAAAGGGATTTTTGAGGGCCACGCCGCCACTTACGGGAACGTAGGAGGCCATCCGTAGAAAATGTGTTACCATTACTTAGCTTGACGAGACTGTTTGCCTTAATACGAGGTATTTGATGCACATACTATGTAGCTAATGTTCAACAATATCAACAACTAAATAGAAAATCTTATATCTAGACATAAATTAGAAGTTCAACAAGTGGAGTAGCACGTTTAGGTTAGCTAGCAGTAAGTGTTATCACCAGAGAAGATAGTTGGGCAGAAGCTCTTCTGAGAAGAAGAGGATCATTTTGATTGCATTAACTGAGAATGAGCTTGCCTTACCACACATTAACTGCTATTTCCTGAACACACACCTCGGTGCTTTGGACTATCGGGCAACTTGCAAGGGTAAATTCACACTGAACTTCAATATAAAAACGACGGCAGAAGAAAGGAAGTAAAATCTAATCCGCTTCACTGATAACAAAACAAAAACGCTGTACAGATACATTTCTACACCACTAACATCGGAAAATAAAAGAACAAAAATCGCATGGAGAAGAGCACCAATTTTAAAACAACAAAACAATTCTCACTGAGAAGACTTCATTATAAACACGTGGACGAGGGGAAGTTCTTCTGAAAGTAAAGGCCGCGTCAAAGCTGGAACGTGGAGAGGGGGTGGATGGAAAAAGTCCCCGTTGATGTAATCGCCATCTAATTTCCAACCCCCAACGACCTCAGCTGACATCTTGTTGCAATCTTTCAACATACAGACAGCAGAAGGACGTAATTGGGGAGTACAACACGTCAACAAGGTAATGGTAGAGGTAGTTAAAGCAACCGCAACGACATTCTGCTGGCGCTTTGACACTCCTGAAGGCTCACTTTATTATGACTATTGACAGAATATTGTACCCAGTTTCTTCTCGTGGCCGTAATGCTATGAAATAATGTCAGGCGACGCTCGTCGGTCCGCCAGGTTTACTGTTAGTAATGGTAGAAGAAGCAGCGTAGGAGGAGTAAGCGCCTCAGATGGGGTCTTGCGACATTTCTCTGAGAAGGTTGGAGCGGGCGTTCCTGAGCAGCTCGAAGCGACGCACGAGATGAGAGTTGGCCGTTTCGAGCTCGTCCAGACGACTGGTGGCTTCCCTCAGCTGGCAAGAGAGAGTGAGGGATAGATTAGCGAATGATAGTATTAGCGCGATCATGTTAGACTTTTATTAGCTGGGGTGGAGGTGAAGTGAGGGGTAGATTAGCGAATGGTAGTACCAGCGCGATCGTGTTAGACTTCTATTGGCTGGGGTGGAGGTGAAGTGAGGGATAGATTAGCGAATGGTAGTACCTGCGCGATCGTGTTAGACTTCTATTGGCTGGGGTGGAGGTGAAGTGAGGGCTAGATTAGCGAATGATAGTACCAGCGCGATCGTGTTAGACTTCTATTAGCTGGGGTGGAGGTGAAATGAGGGGTAGATTAGCGAATGATAGTACCAGCGCGATCGTGTTAGACTTCTATTGGCTGGGGCGGGGGAAAGCGACTGCTCACACTAGCATGATCGTGTCAAGGTCCTATCAGCACCGACCGTCAAGTCAGCAATTAGGGATGGAATACGTTATCGTCAGTCTCCAAATTAGAGGTGTAGAGTGTTGGAGTTGGTGGGGACTCCAGCACATGAGGAGAGTATTGCACTGGGCTTCTTATCGCCCCTGGATTTGTGTTAAAAGGATTGCTAGCGCGACAGTCAATGACCTTGGGGAGGGTAATTTCTGGTTTAGTTTGCGAAAAAAAAACCGCCTGTATATGTCCACTTATTAGTTGATAGCAGGGAGTTGCAATGCGTTTTTGTAACCTGATCATAGCCAGAAAGTCTAGCGGACTTACAACTGAAAACTCGATGCACGAAGAGAATTAAATTCGTGATAAAAATGGACAGGGAATCTCGTTCAGTTTCCAATTTTGATAGTTTGACGTACTAAATTACCGGAGATCGTTCTGTGTTAAAATTCAGCCCTAAATTGCCCATGTCATTGGAAGGAGCAGAAAATGTTACTAAAAGAATGTATGCAAAAATACATATTCCAAATTTTGATGTCAAACGTCGATATTATTAACATCAAAATTTTCCCGTACCGATATTTTCAAAAGCGATATATCAATAAGTCTCGGTTGCCAGGCGTATCAGCCCTAGATCGTAAGTAGACTGGGTCACGAGGTAGAATGATTCCGAATATTGATTGACGAGGAGAGGCGGAAGAACGCGGAACTACCACCCCGTAGCGCACCGCCCGAATCCTAAGAGGAAACAAGCGATGACAGAAGGCAGTGTACGCAAGAATCGTGACTATTGCAAAAAACTGAGGATGTCCACGACAACGACTAAGTTCAACGGAAATCAATAGTTTACAGTACTATGACTAAAAAAATGAGACGAAATGCCGGAAACCACAGAAGGGGATGGCCGACGGGAAGACGCATCTCGCACTTCCCTCACGCACTCACATACATCAAACATGGGCAGGCCAGGATCACGCAACAAACACTTCGGGTCAGGGATCAGTGTCAGCAACAGGACCCGTCAGTCTTCGTTGGTTCACGTACCTCTGCAGAGGTTCACGTACCTCTTGCGGGCCATACCGCACCCACGTTCATCCTGATTCTCAACGAGACGCCAAGGGCGGGGACGCGCTCAGAGCCTCGTAAAAACTCATCCATGCACACCAACCACTCTCCACTCTCGCCAATCCATTGTAAGCTCTCTCGTTACTTTTACACTGATGTCATCTCCCTCTAGTCTGCTTCAGGTCATCTACCCACCGAACATAAGTTCTTTGTGCCAACCGCTAATCCCCTCTGCTTTCGTTTCTCTCTACCAATCAGCCATCGCCAATCCTCACCATGTGTCCAAGCCGCCTCAGCACGCGTGAATCTCCTCTGTCCTCCAACTTCCTCATCCTCCCCGTTCAAATCGGACGTCATTATTGATCCTACCTTCCAGCGTCCCTCCGGACATGGCTCTCAAACATTTCATACCGAAAACACTAAAAAAAAAAATCCTTTCTGCACTCGCCATTTACTTCTTAACCCCGTAGGGACAACTAGCCCCTCATACAACTGTCTCTTTGCTTCCATGCCTATTGGCCTACAACGTATTACACTCTTCTATGCGCCCAACACCTTACACCCCTACTTCACTCCAGATTTCACCTTCGTTTCCACTGGTCCAGTCTTCTCCACAGGAGAGCCCAAATAATTAAAACACTGAACCTCCTCTAATAACTCTCCATTTAAGCGGACCGTGATTCAGACGGCCTTCATAAACATCCCATAACTCTTCTTTCACTAGTATTAATATGCACAGCTTCCTCCTATGACACTACCGAACTCCAAAACTAACTTGCAGAACATTCCCTCCAAATCAGCCACCAGAGCCGTATCATCTGCCAACAGAAACTCGACTCCAACTCAGCTCATTTGCCCTTATCTATAAAAAAATTGATTCAATACACTCGTGTTCACCTCTCTAACCACTCAATCTATGTTGAGATTGAACAGCCAGGAAGAAATAACGCAACCTCGTTTCAGTCCCACTTTCACTGGAAATAAAGCACTCACCTCGCTCCCTACTCAGACACGTGTTCTGCCGCCAAAGAAGCTCAGGACCGCTATTAACAAGTTCTCGCCCACTTCATACAAACGCAATTTGATTTGATTTTGATATGAGCCTCATTTTCACCAGAGCCTCAACGTGTCATAATAGGCTCCCCCGTAGGGCTCGAAGATCATTGGTTCCAGTACGCTAGGTGTGCGAGGAAAAAAACAAAATAACGCTTTCAACGTAAGCAAGAAAGTGAAAATTTTAGCAATGTCAGCCGCAAGTTGGTGCGCAAAAGAAAAAAACGCTTACTCGAAACGGACTTCCGCTTCCAATCCCCTAGAACTTAAAGAGTAACACGTACGCACCCTAGTGCGTACAGGTAGCATCGTCAAGATTAGTACGAGGTCAGTGGCTACACGGGCAAACTCATCTCCGACAGCAACACCACACAACATATACAGCTCAGACGAAACGAATCCCGGCCTCCAACCACTCAGAACTCCAAGAATTGGTACAAGGTCCACGGCTTCACGGATTAGATAGACTCCAACCGCAACGCGTCACAAGGTTTTATAGCTACGCAGTCCAGGTCAACCCCAGAAACTGCATATGGTCCGTGCACGCGCGAGCGAGCACAGACTGAAGTAAAAATACCCATTCACAAAATCACAAACACGAACTCCCGCACAAATACTCCAGCGTTTTAATATTGTGGATAGAGAAAAAGAAAGTTAGAGCAGGTTCATCATGGGCAGAAAAACTGCTCAGATTATTGATTTCGCACTGATTGTTTGAGGGGATAGGGCGGCGGGGGGCATTGGTCCCTTGGGTCGCAAATGAGCCCGATAAATCCCGGAGGGTGACCTATGTCCCCCGGGTCTTCCCGAGCTCATCGAGTCCCCCGAGACCCCTCTCCTCAGCTCATCTCGGCTTGTCTCAAATTATTTCGGCTAGTTTCGGCTCGTCGCGACCAACTCGACTCGCCTCAACATGTTGCGACTGATTTTGATTTTGGCCTCATTTCCACCTCAACGTGAGTCATAATAGGCTCCCCCGTAGGGCTCGATGATCATTGATTCCAATAGGCTCGCACGCCTAGGTGTGTGAGGAAAAACAAAACAACTCTTTTAACGTTAGAAAGAAAGTGAAAATTTTAGCAATGTCAGACGCACGCTGGTGCGCAAAAGAAAAAACGCGCACACGAAACAGACCTCCGCTTCCAATTCTTTTGAACTTGAAGAGTATATTTACGCACCCTAGTGCGTACAGGTAGCATCGTCAAGATTTGTACAAGTTCAGTGGCTACACGGGCAAATTTAGCTCCAACAGCAACGCAACACAATATTTACAGCTACGCGGTTCAGTTGTTTAAATACAATTTATTCATTTAGGTAAGATAAAGACTCAGATGAACCGAAACGAATCCTCGCCTCCAACCCCTCAGAACCTCATGTATATGTCCACACGCCAGTGCGCACAGATAGTATCGTCAAAATTGGTACAAGGTTCACGGCTACTCGGACAAAGCCAGCTCCGACAGCAACGCAACACAATGTTTCCAGC
>SDVV010020202.1:0-13366 GCA_016164225.1 Gammarus roeselii
TACAAGTGTAGGAAGACAACAACAGGCCTATTGGCCCAAACTAGGTTGCCTTTTGGTAGCAAGAGTGTTAGTTCTGGAGTAGAACGACTAAGAGGCCTATTGGCCCAAACTAGGTTGCCTTATGGTGGCGAGAGAATTAGTTTTGAAGTAGAACGTCAAAGAGATCTTCATGTGCCATTTCTAATTTCTTTATAACAACAGGAAATAGAACGGTTGAGCTATTTATCGGCGATTTATGTAGAACTTGTCGAGCCGCGACCTAAACGTTTCGATTGTATTGCTGTTTACAACCTCCGCTGGAAGTTTGTTCCATTCTTCGACAACTCTATATGTGAAGAAATTGCGCGTGATGTCGAGTGAGAAACGTTTCCCAACGATTTTGTATCCATTGTTCCTAGTCACTCCGTTTGTGTCTAGAGTGAAAAGGCTGAAAAGGCTCGCTCGGTCGTGATTCAAGCTTGCGTGGGCATTGTACTGTTTAAGGTCGACTGCCAATTCCTCTGTTTTATCACTGTTATAGCACAATAACCGTGCTCAAAGGTGTTAGAGAAAATAGACCAACAATAACGTTGAGAGACTCATGTGTAGGGATGTAGGGATTTTTATTTCTGATTAAGATTGTTAATACCAATGTCGAGTTTTGGTGCTCCTCTAATGTATCTTCCAGAAAACTGTTCTATCTTAAAAATATTGAAGGCTGAGGACTTCTAGATAAACAAGGGTGGAATTATATAACTGATTTACTTGCCACTATACAATTAACACAAGTCGAGAAAAATGGGAATTTAAGTTAGGTGTAAGAGGAGCGAGCACAGGCAAGTAACCAGTCGGTATCGGGGTCGAGTCAACACTCCCTCTCCCCGACTATCCCCTGCTGCTCCATTCATTTCCCTTCCGCGACTAGCGTGGCCCGTGACGTTTGTGTCCCTGTACCGGGCGTCATCTTAATTGCTGTATGCGCCCAAATGATTTCCGTTCGCTTCAGATCAGCTTGTTTGCTGCTCATAGGCTCTCGTATTATAAATTACCTTGTCAGACTCTACTACCCGACCTTCCGGCCAGCGCATGTCTAATGTAATAGGGATGTTGTTGATGAGCGTCTACTCGCCGGGAATCTCCTTCGTTACGCATATTGCCCATGTCTATGGACATGCCAATAACGGGTTGAACGGTTCGGGAAGTTGAACGGTTGAACGGCTCGGGAAGTTCTACCTCGACTAAGAACAAAAGTAAAGATAGATTTTATGCAAATTAAATAATCTTAGATGCCAATAATAAATAAAATGCCTTCAATTTTGAGTAGAACAGAAGATTCCTTCACTCCAATGAACGCGTCGGAGCTCATGATACATCGACAATGGCTTTTCTCTTTGAAGACGGTAGTGTACTGCAACCTCCCTAAACAATCACGTGCACTTTAAACAGGACTCCAATAATATATTAGGAAACAATTAGTGTGGACAAACCTGTACGGCTGCTCATCCCATCGCTGGTAACTAAATAAATAAATAAAATAAACAATAATTCAAAGTCATGTATGCTATTGTTTATACATCCTAAAGATTTTTTCCGATAGTTTCCCATGAACTATACAATTAGTTGCTTCTATGCAAAAAGTCATATCCTTATGAAGAAATGCATTGGGAATAGTAATGGAGTTTAACGACTGTTCTCTTTTAAATATAATAGCATTATTTCATATATCAGGAAAAAATATTACGAAAGAATGAGATTGTGTAGATCCACACAATGTGAACCTATAAATATCGGTAAGCACCAGATTACATCTAGATAAATAGGTTACCTTAATGGTTGTAGTAATAATGCATACAACCAAATTTAATTCCCCTCTTCCTATTCTGTGTCGCACAATCTGATACTCGTTTCTTAAAACAGTTTGAAACTTCATAACCGTCCACTAGTCCTATTTTAAAAAGATTCACTTCGATCGTAGTCCCTACGGGGGAGCCTATTATGACTCACTTTGAGGCTCCGGTGGAAATGAGGCTCAAATCAAATCATACCCAATTACTTAAAACAATTTATTTATTCACCTTATTCCTTAAATTCAGTCTTGATTCTTTATTGCACTACTTTTGTTTGTGTCAATCGTTCGAACACTGTTGTAGACTCTCATCACGGAGAGGCTGTTGTAGACTCTCATCACGGAGAGGCTGTTGTAGACGCTCATCACGGAGAGGCTGTTCTTGGCCAATAGATGTATTTGGGATGACGTTAAAGTCCCTGGACCAGCTGCTCCTGGGAGGATAGAATTGCATCGTATTCTAGATACAGCTGCATTCAACATAGAACAGAGCGTGCAGGCTGGTACAGGCTGCACGTGGGTGTATGTAAGCTGCAACTGTCTTGAACAGCTGGTGCATCTCGAGCTCGGCTAAAAGGTGGTGATTGATGGACGTCTTTGTCTGCTTGCGATTGCATGCATCTTCAACGCCGCTAAAACCATTGTTAGAGTACTCGAGGGTACCCCTCACGTTGCGGTTACCTTGTCGCAACGTGAGTGGTTCCCTCGGTTACTCCGTTGCATCGTGAGAAGTTCGGTATGTCGTAACCTTTCTCTGGCGGATGCATTGTCCACTTTGTTCTTTAAGTGTCCTACACATTAAGGAGGCCTTTAAGTGTCCTACACATAAGGGAGGCCTTTAAGTGTCCTACGCATTAAGGAGGCCTTTAAGTGTCCTACGCATTAAGGAGGCCTTTAAGTGTCCTACACATTAAGGAGGCCTTTAAGTGTCCTACACATTAAGGAGGCCTTCAAGTGGCCTACACATTAAGGAGGCCTTCAAGTGTCCTACTCATTAAGGAGGCCTTCAAGTGTCCTGCACATTAAGGAGGCCTTCAAGTGTCCTACACATTAAGGAGGCCTTCAAGTGCCCTGCACATTAAGGAGGCCTTCAAGTGTCCTACACATTAAGGAGGCCTTCAAGTGTCCTACACATTAAGGAGACCTTCAAGTGTCCTACACATTAAGGAGGCCTTCAAGTGTCCTACACATTAAGGAGGCCTTCGAGTGTCCTACACATTAAGAAGGCCTTCAAGTGTCCTACACATTAAGGAGGCATTCAAGTGTCCTACACGTTAAGGAGGCCTTCAAGTGTCCTACACATTAAGGAGGCACGTGCCACTCTTTTGCGCCCTTTCCGTCTAGCATCAGCAGATACCTGATTGAGTCATGCCCGTCCAGACCAAACTGAAGCTCTTGGGCCATCGCATGCAAGACGCAGTCCTTGTCTGGTCTGTTCGGACGGCTCATTGATGGTGCTTTGTTGTATCTTTTTCTGCATTGGTCGGCTGGAAAGTCATCGGTTTTGTATATTAAAAGGCTGTCAGAGTCTGAATTTGACAATGCATTGACTGACGACTTAGGTGTCCGTTTCGGTGTATTGTTTTGCCAAGTGTCTCAAGTACAGACTTAACACAATTTTAGTCATCAAGAATAAAATGGCACGAAGGATTTTTTTCCAGGGTTTTATTTTCTGTGAGGCTGTTTCTAAAATAATGCAATTAAGCCAGTGGTTATCGAAATTGATGCCAAATGCAGTCGGATTTAAAAGGTCGTGGCTGTTAAAAATTTAATACATTACTAATATCAAAAATAAATGGTTTTTCAGTTCATAGGGCTAACACATTAAACTGAATTATCAGAGGCACTATTTGAATTATCGAAGCGAGAGTTTAAAATGCAGTTAAGAGTGTTCGTCATGCAGACGAAATGATGTGCTATTGTATTTTTAATTTCAATTCTATGGTTTATGTTATTTGAATAAAACAACTGCCACAGGTACCAGTAACATATTTTTTCCCCGATTTGATTATAGCCTGTACCAATATATTAGGAACATTAAAATACATGTTAAATTCTCGACGATAAGGTAAAAGTTAATGACAAATGCTTCTGTAAAATTGTATTACATAACAGCTTTCATAAACGTGTAAATAAGTAAATTAACGCTCGTGACGTGACGAAGTTCAACCAAGTTTTGCCCCGTGACGTCACGGACCTCACCAAGTTCTGCCTTGTGACGTAACGAGGTCCATAAAAGTTCTGCCTTGTGACGTAACGAGGGCCCTTTAAACACTTCGCCGATGACTTGCATGTTCAATACTCTTTCACATGATTGAGCAGTAAAGGTGAACAATAGAATATAGATTGCAATTACTTTATATTAACCTCCCTCTGTGTAAATTAATTCATATGAATCGTTAACCATTGAAGAAGTTCTTTATTGATTGATTCTTTAGAGACTTTGTTTATATTTAAATAAGCGTAAATGACCATTTATTTTCTCGTTTTCTCGATGGGAAATCATTAATCGATAAAATGGCATTCGGGTGACTTCTAAACGCATTGTAATCTTTCAGTTTTTAGAGCCGTTGCATGACGAGAAGTGCAAAAATGTTCGGTTTGTTATAGGTTCTTCAAGGTGCTCGCAGATTGAAGAAATTCAACGTCATTCTTTACAGGTATTTCATTATCTAAACAAAATTTTGAACCTTTTCTGGTCGCTGATTCAGCAAACTGAAAGAGCAGAATTAATAACTTGAATATTGAGAAACAGTTTTGTTTTTTATGATTTTATTGTAGCTAAAACAAAATATAAATAGGATTTGTGACCGCCGCGGCCGTGTGGTCAGCCTCTGATGCTGCACGTCGCGAGTTCAAGCCTCGGCATGAACGCGGCGGTCTTTTGGCGGGGAGATTGGGTGCACCCCCCCCCCCTCCTTCTGTGTCCGCCTTACTTAGCCACTCTTCTATATAGGAGGAAACGGCTGTATGCCTATACATATATACGTACAAAACATAAAATACCCTTATGGTTCATTCTGTTGGATGCGTTTCGCTACCATCCCCTAACCTCAGCCCAAACTCCAACTCTACCTATCCCGCTAATCCCTCCCATATGTTACCCCCCTCCACCCATTCCTTCCTCTAGCACGGTTCAGCCATCCTCAGCCATGCCTCTCTTCAATCACCGATCTTAATTTCTTTCCCTTGGTTCTGTTCGGTCTCCCCTGCTCCAACCCACCCTCAATAACAAAGAACAGAAATGAAAGCAAGGATATCCCAAACATACAAACAATGCTACTCGAGGATTTGCAACCAGATTCTTAGATAACGTCAGTAAGAGTGTTGCTGAGGAGCATATTAAAAATCTAAATGACTGTGGTGTTGCTGACACAAGAAACAATAAAACTGATGAAAGAATGCCAAAGTAGGTGACTGAAAACTTGCAACAATTCCCCAGGAACACCAACATCGACACTATTCTCAATTATTTAAGATTAAAACGACAATCAACACTAGCAGACGGACCTTGTACGATTCACACGGTGGAAGGTGAATCATGCAATGTCCGTGAATCGGTGGAAGGTGATAAAAACCAAAGTAATGGAGGAATCTTTCAATTACATAGAAGATTACGAAGCCTTCATTGAGTATAAAAAAGATGAAAGGTTCCTCTCTGAGATAGAAAAGTATTTTAAAAACAAAGAGTACAATAGCAGTTTTAGCGATCTAGTCCCCACAATTCTCAGCAACGCACTCAAAATACAAATTACAATCTTAGATGAAACAAACCCGGACATCGTAAAGAAAACTGTTATTAATCCGACCAACCTTAAGAGTGATGAAGCTGCTCAATACTCAATATTTGTAGCCAAAAAAGTGGACCACTATAGCAGTCTTGCACCAACCCACCCTCTGAAGCCACATTTCGAACAACAAAATATTGCAGCGAAGCGAAACATGCATGTGGGAACAAATGTGTAGTGCTAAAATAGTACTCTCTTATGCAATACGACAATGATACATCCATATTCGATGAAGAGATGCCTCTTCAATCATACCAAAGTTACACCAACTGTCCTGTGGGTAAAAACAAATGACTAGAGGCACAAACTGTTCAATCTGGGAGCAGCAACCACCCCTCCACAACCATGTCTGTAAATACCCATCAGAACCTAAATAATGTCGTGATTAAACATATAAACGCTATAGGCCTATGAGCAAAGATGAATCACATCAAAATGATGATGAAGAAAGACTCAATTAACATTCTATGTCTGACTGAAACCTGTCTGGAATTTGATATTAACACTACCTTCATCGAGATTGACGGCTTCAATGTTTATAGAACAAATAGAGAAAAGAAAGGATGTGGAACCATGATTTATGTAAGAGAAGAATATACCTCTTCTCAAGTAATGCTCAACGACAGCAATGAAGTTGATGACCTTTGGGTGAACATCCAGGCACAAAAAACAGATCGTTTGTTGTTGGTTCTCTTTACAGACCACCCAAAACAAGTAAACAGTCTTTTACAAACATCGAAAAAAGATTTCGAGATGCTATCCGCTAAGGAAAAACGCTGTACATTTTGAAAGATTTCAATGATGATCAATTAAAATTGAAATCCAACAATATGAAGCCGATTTAGACAGATTCGGGCTGCATCAGCTCATAAAAAAGTGCAACGAGAATTACACCCGAATCCCAAACAGTAGTGGATCTGCTCATAAGTAACAATCAGTCTTTCATTGTCGCCACAGACGTGGAGCCCAATTCTTTCTCGGATTACCATGAAAAAAACTGCACCATTAACATCAGGTTTGATCCCGATCTTCCATTCAAACACCACGTAACTAATCTGTGTTCCAAGTTCAATGGAACACTTTTGTTCCTAAACAAAGCAAAAATAATTGGATTTCAAATCAAGATTACTGATTGTCCACACTTTAGTATTTTTAACAATAACTACTGTCTTTCAGTTTGGGGGAAATGCAACAAAACTCAAGGAGAGAAAGTACAACGTTGTATAAACTTTGTAACAAGAATAATATGCGAAAGTAACCACAAAAAACGAGACCACGTAAGTCCTCTCCCCCAAAAATTTACAGTGGCTCAATATCGACAACAAACTGGCACTCCATGAGTCGATCAGAATTCATGAAGACCTACTAGAAAAACATTCACCCGGCAGTCAAAGGCACATATATTCTCGAGGTGAAAAGAACAATCGATTCACAAGAAATAATGATACTCTGCACGTTGAACACAGGAAAACAGAAACTGCCTGTCGAGCTTTTTCGATCACTGGACCAAAATCCTGGAACAACCTCCCAACAAGCCTCAAGAATCTTGAATCCAACAAGCTTCAAGAACAGGCTGAATGAACATCTGTTGACCGATCAATTCAAAACGGTAACTTGCCCACAAACACAAGCTAAATGCATAATACCAGTAACCAGAAAATGCATTCTGTTCTTGAGCGACCACCTCCACCAACCATTACCACCAGAACTCTCAACATTGAGACACCATCTAATCGATTTTACTCCGACGATACATATGTTTTCTATGTTGCTACCGATCACAATTGTCTTGGCCAATTACCATAGGTGTTAACTAGTGTTTTGTCCATTGCTATGTTTTAAATGTTCCAGTCGTTTTAGTATAATTAAAATACGAGCTCTGTCTTCTCGAGGAACGATAGGCAGCTTGTAACTTGACAAAGGTTAACTCGATTTTAATATAATTCATTAAATTATTTCTAACAATCACCGTACCATTTTTGATGATACAATCATTGCCTTATAAACTAACATTTCGCTTTGTCTTCTATAACAGAAGTATATTCATCCGAATTTTGTACTCCAGTATCGTATTATTCTAATTGTCAATCATTTAATCATTTCATAGCGGTCATGAAGTGTGTATATTGTGTATTCAGTTTTATTTTTTGTATAACTTATGTTGCCTATTCACTCCTTCATCATTCATAAAATGAATTAGACCCATCTTTACCATATGTTAGCATCGTACAATAATATAGACTTCCCATTACGATATGTTAGCACATTTCGATGTCCCAACCCCATGTTCTCGGGACTCTAACCACATGCATGCGGGATTTCCCACCCATGTACTTGTTTTTTTCCACACCCATGTATTTTGTAATCTATCCACCCCAATTATTTCTTATTTTTCATCCCCGCGTGTCACTGGTTTTCCCAACGCTATGTAGTCGGAATTGTTTTGTCAAAATAGACATTTTCTGTACACAGATGATACTATTGTAAATAATACTTCGCTCCATGTAATCCGAACCGGGGGCCCCTAGAGATGAGCTGTGACGAATTCAAATTGAACTTCCGAGGAACGATTGGTAGCTCCCACCTTTGACAGTGGCCAACACTACGAGTATATAATTTATTGAATCATTTCTACCATTTACCGTACCATTTTTGAAGATACAATCATTGTCACATAAGCTAATATTGTGCTTCATCTTCTATAACATAAGTATATTAATTCGATTTCTGTACTCCAGTATCGAATTATTCTGGTTGTCAATCATTTAATCATTTCCTAGCGGTCATGAAGTGTATATATTCAGTGCTATGTATATATTTTATGAATAACTTATGTCGTCTATTCACCCACTTCATTATTCATACAATGTTTTACACTCATCTTTACAATATGTTAGCGCATTCCGTCAGGAAACATGTATATTCAGTGTTATGTATATATTTTTTGTATAATTTATGTCACCTATTCAACCCTTTATTATTCATATTTTACCTCATCTTTACAATATGTTAGCGCATTTCAATCTCCCAACCCCATATTCTCAGAATTTCTAAGCCTCATGTGTTGGCGGTTTTCCAATCCTATGAATTTCGTAATTTTCCCAACCCCATGTATTCGTGATCGCTTCACCCAATAAGACGTTGGCTGTTGATCATTGATTATAATATTATAATTTATAATCTGTTGCATGAAATCAGAACCGGCGGCAAATTTCAAATTGAATTTTTGTTTACGTTAATTCAAATAGTGTTTATGGCAAATAAAGTTTTATGTGTCATATTTAAAAAATTGAAAACCCATTGCCGGATGATGGAAACAAACGATTTAACAACAATAATAATTGGCCATTTTGTCTTCTGAAGATTCAATTTCGAAAAGTTTACTTAGCAGGAGTTCTATTTTATTGAAATATATTGCGGTCCTGACCCGCTACCCCCTCCAGCCTTGACCTCATAAGCGAGAGCTGCTCTGCGGGAGGCTGTTAATTGTTATGTTGCGTGTTCGATACAAATATTGAATCCTGTGCCACGGTAGATTTTTTGATAAATGAAGACAAATCCATTCCGCCTCAATGGACTTCACTGCTCCACAGATAATTTTCAAAAACTTGGCACGGAATTCTGTGTTCGGCCCGATGTTGTATCCAGCTACATTATCCAGCTACATTATCCAGCTACATTATCCTGCTACATAATCCAGCGAAATTATCCAGCAACATTATCCAGCTACATTATACAACTACATTATACAACTACATTATCCAGCTACATTATAGAACTACATTATACAACTACATTAGCCAACTACATTATCCAGCTACATCATGAAGCTACATCATCCAGCTACATTATCAAGCTAATTATCCAGCTACATTATCCAGCTACATTATCCAGCAACATTATCCAGCGAAATTATCCAGCGAAATTATCCAGCTACATTATCCAGCTACATTATCCAGCTACATTATCCAGCTACATTATCCAGCTACATTATCCAGCTACATTATCCAGCTACATTATCCAGCTACATTATCCAGCTACATTATCCAGCTACATTATCCAGCTACGTTATTCAGCTACATTATCCAGCTACATTATCCAGCTACATTATCCAGCTACGTTATCCAGCTACGTTATCCAGCTACGTTATCCAGCTTCATCATCAGATTTTTAGCAGACTTATTCTATGAAAGTAAGTGGAAAACGGTATCAGAGTACATGTTATTTCACCCAACAAGTCTACACTCTGCAAACATTGGAGCCGAACCCCATCCAACCTTGCCATTGGCAACTTCAATTTTTGTCTGCACGCCTCTCCGCCAAACAGGCGCACGGGACTCGGTCGATACCCGCCTGACAGCTGCAATGCTAATATTTATATGCACCGGTTCGATTCCTTAATACCCATACTTACGAGATCGACCCTTTGGACGTGTACCCGACTGCAGGCGGCCTAGTGAGGGTGGTGGGGGGTGGGGTGGGAATTCGGGGAGAAGGGACACTCGAGGAACGGTGTGAGCATTTCCGCTACCAGTGTAGGAAAGTGGTATATAGTATAGGGTTGGGGCGTATGGGCTATAATTAGGAATGCTTGGGATTACGTCGTATGGTGGGAGGCTGGATGTGACGGTTGGCATACTGACGTCTGCTTAGATTTGGACTATTCATGATCTTCAGAAGTTTAAATTACCAATGTGATCCAGGTACTGCTGTGGGTTGAACAGTTTCTGCTTTTCCGACTCTTGCTGTGGGTAGGACTGTTGCGGTTATCCAGGCGCCTGCTGTTGGTAGGATGATTGCTGCTTTTTGGACTACTGTTGTGCGTAGGACAGTTGTTGCTATTCAGACTACTGCTGCGACTAGCACGGTTGCTGCTATTTAGACTACTGCTGTTATTAGTATAATGGCATCTACTCTGACTACTGATGTAGCTAGAACGGTTGCTGCCATTTAGACTACTGCTGTGGCTAGAAGGGTTGCTGCTATTTAGGCCACTGCTGAGACTAGCACGGGTCTGCTGTGTAGAATACTGATGTGGCTAGGATGGTTGCCACTATTTAGACTACTGCTTTGGCTAGGACGGTTACTGTTATTTAGACTACTGCTGTGGCTAGGACGGTTGCTGCTATTCAGACTACTGCTCTGTGTAGAATGATTGCTGCTTGTCAGACTACTGATGTGGGTAGGACATCTGTTGCTATTCAGACTACTGCTGTGGGCAGGGTGGTGGCTGCAATTCAGACTACTGCTGTGGGTAGGACATCTGCTGCTATTCAGACTACTGCTGAAGTTAGGACATGTGCTGCTATTCAGACTATTGGTTTTTTTCCCGATACTGGCGAGGTTCACACTACTGATGTGGTTCAGGTTCATGATGGGCTCGAAATATGATTGTGTTAAGACTACTGCTTTGAACACTTATTTTGGTAGGACTCCTACTTGATCAAAATAGCACCGACATTGTATTCACTTCAGTGCAAAACGAACCTGGTGTGTCGCTTTGTTGTTTTACATCCCCCTAGAAACACGTAACAATCTCTCTGCAATATCATATTTTTCAAGTTCTTAACGTAGTGTTGAAACTGATTTTTAAAATTTAATGCGATAATCGTGGGCCTTGAACACAAAAGCCCACATTACACATCAGGTATAAAGTGGCCATGTTCGACCTCACGTAGCCACCTAAAAAGTACTTATGTTACTGTATCACCAAGAAGATACACTTTACATAAACTTGTGAATACAAACGCGCATTCTGGACCAGAGTAGCAGCCTTTCAACCAATTGCCTTTAGAATGAAAGAATAATCATCTGTAATGAATTCCTCTCCCGTGTAACAAGTCCAAGATCTGCCATATGAGTATCGGTTCAGTTTTCCAGGAAAGTCATCGTCCTTCCGACTCATTTGGAATGCACACGATCGACGGAAAAACGTCACAGCGAATTGGAATATTCCATCAACTGGAATGTTTGTATCGCATGTTAATAATTTCCTTTGCTGATCAACATTGGAAATCGGTTATAGTAACTCAACAGAAAGAGCATCTTGAATATAAGTCTGAAATTTACGTGTTGCTGAGCATTCAGTGAAAAGCTTTCGAAAATCAGCATTTGCTGCAATAGGGTGGTATCTTTCCTCTGCCTATTTTGCATGCAAAATAGAATAATGGTCCAGTCGATGACGGTGAAGAGTTTATCAGCACAGCTTCTCTATGTTTAGCCATACACGAAATTCGGTTCTTGAATCAGCCTTAAGAAGGTGAGAAAGAGATCGACGTTTCATTATCTTTGTTCATATCTTCTTCTTTGTTTAGCCATACATTGTACTAATTTTCCGCGTCTACCGAACGAAGGAGAGAAAAAGATCAACTCATCTTTATTTGCTTATGTATCTTCTTCTTCTATGCTCAGATATTCACTGAACTCGTTAACAGTGTCTGTCTTTTACGTGAGAAGGTGAGAAGAAGATCAACTCGTCTCTATCTTTTTGTGTTGTGTAGAGCACTTAAATCTGTGAGATATGGCACTTTAATCGGTGAAATATGGCACTTTAATCGGTGAAATTATTTATGCACTCTAAAGTTATTCCTGGAAACAACCAATGGGGTTTATTTATAGTTTATTTATAGTTTGTTATATTTACTGCTTGGTGCAATTTAAATCAAATCCCGTAAATCGCAAATATCTAGTAAAAAATAACAAATTTGATGACTTCAATAACGCATCAAATATGTTACTTGTAAGCTGTAGTTTACCACTCAGCAGTCAGAACACATTGTGAACCACTGTCTGTCATCGCATACAATGCAATGGGCAACGCAATGGACAACGCAATGGACAACGCAATGGCAACGCAATGGCAACGCAATGGCAACGCAATGACAATGCAATGGCAACGCTATGAGCAACGCAATGGCAACGCAATGGACAAAGCAATGGACAACGCAATGGACAACGCAATGGACAACGCAATGGCAACGCAATGGACAACGCAATGGCAACGCAATGGACAACGCAATGGCAACGCAATGGCAATGCAATGGACAACGCAATGGCAACGCAATGGCAACGCAATGGCAACGCAATGGCAACGCAATGGCAACGCAATGGCAACGCAATGGCAACGCAATGGCAACGCAATGGCGACGCAATGGCAATGCAATGGACAACGCAATGGCAACGCAATGGCAACGCAATGGCAACGCAATGGCAACGCAATGGACAACACAATGGTAACACAATGGTAACACAATGGCAACGCAATGGCAACGCAATGGACAACTCAATGGACAACGGTTCACTTCCATAGATTCCTTAAATGCACCATAGCCAATGAGCCTCCGCTGCCTCTTTGGTGAGACTAATTCTCGCTACAATACTCCTTCATGACTAGGAGCTTACCACACTCACTGACCACACTCACTGACCACACTCACTGACCACACTCACTGACCACACTCACTGACCA
The DNA here is from genome assembly GCA_016164225.1 of Gammarus roeselii. NCBI lineage: Eukaryota > Metazoa > Arthropoda > Malacostraca > Amphipoda > Gammaridae > Gammarus > Gammarus roeselii. Next base: position 13,082 of record SDVV010020202.1, read on the forward strand.
CACTCACTGACCACACTCACTGGCCACACTCACTGGCCACACTCACTGGCCACACTCACTGGCCACACTCACTGGCCACACTCACTGGCCACACTCACTGGCCACACTCGCTGGCCACACTCGCTGGCCACACTCGCTGGCCACACTCGCTGGCCACACTCGCTGGCCCCACTCGCTGGCCCCACTCACTGGCCACACTCACTGGCCACACTCACTGGCCACACTCACTGGCCACACTCACTGGCCACACTCACTGGCCACACTCACTGGCCACACTCACTGGCC
>SDVV010020203.1:0-13366 GCA_016164225.1 Gammarus roeselii
GGATAAAATGCTGGCTTACGGACAGACGGCAGCGAGTTGTACTTAACGGAGCTTCCTCCCCCTGGGGTAATGTTACAAGCGGCGTGCCTCAAGGATCCCATTTAGGGCCAGTTCTCTTTATGATATCCATTACCGATCTCGATAGCAGCATACTCTCAAACATTAGCAAGTTGGCAGACGATACTAAGATCAGAGGAAAAGTACAAACTGAACTAGAGTGTCAGCAGATCCAACTAGACTTGAACAAAACTGTTGATTGGTCAGAAAAGTGGCAAATGAAATTTAATGTAGTCAAATGCAAAGTTATGCATATAGGTCTTCATAGCCCCAAACATGAATATTCAATGTCTGGAAAGAAACTCATTCCAGTTACCGAAGAGAGAGATTTAGGTGTCATCATTAGTAACGACTTAAAAAGCAGCAAGCAATGTATCGATGCTGCCCGCTTCGGATGTGTTCTCGCAATCAACGGATCTGTCGACAGGACGTCGTTCTCTAGTCGAACATCTGGGATGACTTATATTTCCTGTTGGTGATTCTATTTGGGCTTCATCAAGCATACTCTTTCTTGCTTCAGCAACACATCCATCTCGTTCCTTCACTGACTCATTGCCACTTGCCTTCGCACAGTGCATTCTTTCTTGCATGATCGTCTCTTTCCGCAAACTCTCTTTTAAACATTCCTAGATATATTTATTTCCTTTGTGTTTTTCTTCTCGAGTTTGTCATTCATTTGTAACAGCGGTTCAACATGTTTTGTCCAGATGACATCAATGCTAGATACATGTACCTCATAAAAATAAACGCTCATTTCATCGGAGACAGTCTCTCCAAGCCACTTTGAACATTCTCTTAAATCTAAAGCATGCACGAGGTGTCCTACCCGAATAGTTTTATTAAAACATCTCCCAGGTGCATACCTTCAACTCATGCGCTCATTTTCAATGTACGGGCAATAATAAATATCTCAACCTCTCTTATATCCTACCATTCTTTATAATCTCGACGCTTCATTCAGCTTGTCCGTTGGAACTGGGTTGATATGCGGGGGAACAAACATGCTCTATCCTTTTCTAGGCCGATGAATCTTGTAACTCTTTTGACGTGAAAGAGCTGCTATTGTCTTAGACAATGGATTGCGGAAAGCCTCTGCGAGAAAATATTGTGTCTAACGCTTCTATTGGAACCTTGGGACTGACATTTTTGAATACTTCTGCCTTGATGTATCACGCTACTGTGCATACGACCCCTAGGATAACCTCATTTAGGAAGAAGTAATGATTGATGCGTAATTTTGACAGCCATTCACTCTTTGAAGTTTTCATTGACAGTGAGGTATTCGCTGCACACACACTGCAAGCGTTAATGAGAGCATTCATTTCCTTGCATATCTATGGGATCCAGAGTAATTAACGTACAATGACTTTAATTCCGGATAGACCGGGTTGAATTACGTGCACAGTTTCAATACCTGGCTGCGGTAACATTTAGGGATTACTACTCTGGTTCCCGACATGATGCAGTTATTGAACAATGGCAGATGTTCCTTCGTGCGCTGAAAGGGTTTTATGGCCTCATTAACCGTTATGGCGAACTCATGCAAAGCGTAGGGCTTAACTTGTGTTCTGCTCGGTCTCTTATTTCTGTGAATGACACTTTGTTTGACTTCGAATTCAATCTCGTCATTTGTTTCAGGTAGATGTAATCGTGAAAGATAATCGTGTATGTAGTGGGATTTGCAAGGTATGTGAGTAATTGAATCATTGTATGATTAGCTGCAAATGGTTGGCAGAGCGTTTCGCGCCCCAAAAGTTTGCGCTGTGGTTTGTGATCGGCTTGAATTTTAAACTTAATGTCCAGTAAGTATTTCCTGAACCTTTCTATCTCAAACATTACAGTAGCTTCTTCGTCTATGTTGAGCGTTTTCGAAGTGGAAAATGGACTAGCATGAAAACCTCACTGCGTTTATGGAGTAGGTCCGCCGCTATCCCTCTATTGTTTGCGTTTGTCACAATGGCAGTTTTGAGATTTGAGACAAACAATTCCAGTATTGTATTCATGCTGATAATGTTTACTAGTCTCAGAAATGTGGGGTGATCTTTACTCAGGAGAAATTTCACATTTTCTTGAGTAAGGCGTGACATGGCGAAAATGCACTTCTGAATTGGGTGTAAATCGTTTGCAATATATACACAATCCTAATATTTGAGGGCAAGGGGCGTCTAACATGCTCGGACGTTTTGGGAATTTGGTTGTCCTTCTTGTTGGATAGCACGTGCATTAAATATTCTAGACTCTTCATAAAATATTGGCATTTAGCATTGTTTATGATAACACCGGTGCTTTCTAATGCTGTGAATACCTTTTCCAACTCATCTAGATATTCATCATGTGTCATGGTAACCACTAATACATCATCATGTAGCATATTGCTTGGAAGACTAAAAAATTGGGCTGTCTGAACATATGCCAAAATGTAATTAATTATATTGAAATAAATCCCTTTGGCACATTGATGACCGAGTATTGTTTAGATTCCTCCTCTAGCGAAGTTGCGAGTGTTTGTGTTGCAAATCAATGCGCGAGAACACTGCGGCGTCTCCAATGTACCCTAACACGAGTCAAATGTTGGCCTCGAGTACGATAATATGTTTGCGCTTTAATTGTTCTTCAATGATAACTTTCCGCATTTATTTTTTAAGGTGGCTAGGAAGCTGCCACAACGGAAGAAACCTATTCATAGTGGTCTAATCTTTTAATTATTACGACACTTTATAAATTTACAAGCTCTTCTTTCACACAGCATCTTTATCGAAACGGTACACTTCATAGTCTACAAAATATTAGCTCACAGTCATCGTCCACCTCTATCTTAACCTTGTGTACCATACCTTCTGTAATTAAGAGGCAAAAATTAGTTAAATTTGATGAATTGCCCCTATTTTGTAACCTGTTAAATTGAGGTTAATTGATTGGGCATATTTACATTGGGATGAAACTTTTTTCCGAAATTCTTCCAATCTGCGGTGGGATGTTGTTGTTTACCACATATTCTGTTTTGCGGCGTTTTCAATCTTCACATTTAGTGTCGTATCAGTCATTCATTTAACGGCATTATTACCGTAATCTTTAGCCTTCTGGTACGGTTTACGCTCTTCTTCACAACAGATTTTCCGTACTATCCCTTCTGTCAGTATAGACTATACAGTTCAAGCTCCCATTCACTTTACACCGTACCGTGACTGACTAGCGACTCATTTTAACAATAGCTCCCTTTGATTGTATCTTTCTAAAATAAGTTGTAGTAGTATTTCTCCTGGCTCCTTGCTTCTCCCTGCGTTTCGTAGAGCCTGCAGACCAATAACGCTCGGCTTAGTGGCTGTCATTATCCACTTGGGTGACATTTCCACCCAGGTGACACGTCCGATTCCACTGGCGTTTCAATTCAATCTCTGCGTTAGGTACCTTGATGTCCGTCCCTTGCATCTGAATGTGTTGTTCCTCTTAACATAACGGCACTGGACCTGTTGATTGACGCTAGGCCGGTGGCTTCTTGTGTCTTCGACGTCATTCAGCCAGTTGAATTGGTTCTTGATGGACACGTGTGATTGACCCTTTGGGAGTGCGACCAGGTGCCGTATCTGTGTCATCGTGATCTAATCGTCTCGACTATTTCTCAGGCGGCGGGGCTTGTTCGATTTTGCCTGGATTTGTCCTGTTGTATTTGATTTGCATGCCTCAGTCAAGACACCTAATTTCCTGCATTTATTACGCTTCACTTTTTGCGCTGAGCAATCTTGCGCGAGGTGTTCCCTACATGGACGTGTACCTGATGCAGACGCTTAGTTCCCCTGTTGTGTACTTGAGATGCCAGGTCGTTTTTCCTACATGGCCTACAGTAGCTCTACATGATAAAATGTATCCTTGTTGACAGTTATTGTTGTTTCGAATTTACTTTCTAACTGAATATTCTGGAACGACGACTTCCACGTCCGTCGGTATTTGCTACAGGTGCTGCGCTCGTTGTGCTCTGTTTTTGAGCGTCTACCCTTGCAATAGGCGATTAACGCCGTTGTTAGCTTAGTGGACCGTAGCTACTCGATGAACCTGATCCCAAAGCCATTCTTGTACTAGCATTGATTTCCTAAATCGTTGAGTGCCCGAGAATACCTTTTGATCCGCTCCCCATTCCTCTGCTTCCTCCTAATAATTGGGGTGCCGATGCGCCGACATCTGATTTATGCGTGGAATGGATCGCTTTAATGTTCGTGTTTTTTTGCTTGCTTATGTATAGGTTTCTGCGGCTTCACCTGTTCAATCTATGTTGTTACACTACGAGGCACGCATAACTCGCATAGTGACGTTATTTATGGTTCGTCTACTCACGCTGCTTTCAAGTTTCTGTAGTTTTGTAATGCAAATCGGTACAGGACGTCTTCGATGTCTTCCGAAGAGAGATGGAGGATCCTCTGCGCATGGATACTGTCTTTTGTCATTTTATCCCAAAACTGTACTATTTAGAATAGGGTTATTTTTCTTAAACACTGAATTCTTCATCTCGTTGCCAATATTATAATTTGATTAAAGGCGGATGAGTTAAACACAGCACAATTACATACATAAAAGGCGGATGAGTTCAACACAGCACAATTACATATATTAAAGGCGGATGAGTTAAACACAGCACAATTACATACATAAAAGGCGGATGAGTTCAACACAGCACAATTACATATATTAAAGGCGGATGAGTTAAACACAGCAAAATTACACACATTAAAGGTGGAGGAGTTAAACACAGCAAAATTACACACATTAAAGGTGGAGGAGTTAAACACAGCACAATTTTATACATTAAAGGTGGAGGAGTTAAACACAGCACAATTACATTCATTAAAGGCGGAGGAGTTAAACACAGCACAATGACATACATTTTTCGTATTAAACTTGTAAAGTAAAGTGGAGTAAAGTTTAATTTTTTTACCCTATGAACAATGCAAATAAGGACGTGTATTAGTTCCATGTAGTAACATGTTCACCACAGAAGATACATCGGAGACAAACGAGCTCTCGAACGACCATTAGCTACGCGGACCAATGTTAGGTGTAAGAACAAGACATGCATGTTCACATGTGTATGCCCAACATGTCAGTGTCGAGTTCGACGTTTTCATTTATTATATGAGAATGGAAGTAATAGAATCTGTATTGGCCTTACACTCTAGGCTCAACCTGCCCGGTATATTTCCTGTGTACAAAGAAGATACGTTAGTATCGCCAGGTGTTCTCCAAAGGAGAACACCTGGCGGCAGATTGTTTTGCAATTAAAATGAAATGTTACAGATGCAGGAAAATGTATCACTTGGCCATGACATGCAAATAAAGACCTATACGAATCCACGCTTAAGGACATTTCCCATTGACGAGAACGAGCATCCCAAGCCGCCGGAGTAATGCGGATAGCAGGATTACTCACAGTGTAACATATGCGGATAGCAGGATTACTCACAGTGTTACTTATGCGGATAGCAGGATTACTCACAGTGTAACATATGCGGATAGCAGGATTACTCACAGTGTAACATATGCGGCATTGCAGGATTACTCACAGTGTGACAAATGCGGATGGCAGGATTACTCACAGTGTAACATATGCGGCAGTGCAGGATTACTCACAGTGTAACACATGCGGCCTTGCAGGATTACTCACAGTGTAACATATGCGGCAGTGCAGGATTACTCACAGTGTAACATATGCGGCAGTGCAGGATTATTCACAGTGTAACATATGCGGCAGTGCAGGATTACTCACAGTGTAACATATGCGGCATTGCAGGATTACTCACAGTGTAACATATGCGGCATTGCAGGATTACTCTCAGTGTAACATATGCGGCAGTGCAGGACTACTCAGTGTAACATATGCGGCAGTGCAGGATTATTCACAGTGTAACATATGCGCACCCAGCCGAGCCCAAAATGGTCAACTACAAGTGTCCATTAAAAAAACGATTCAACGGACTGAATGACGTCAAAGACATCCCTAGCCTTTTTTAGCACGCCAGTATCATTATCAGGAGGAAGAAAATAATCAGGCGTGAAGGACAAGGGCAACTACAACAAAGAGAGGTAAAGGACGGCATCGGCATCGGAGGTGACATCGGGGTTGACAATAGGCCAGCAACCAGGCTGAGTCGCAGCACGGACCCTTCCGTAACGGTGTGTTGAAATGAGTCGCCTATCACTGATGTTATGCTGTATATTAAATGGGTGAGAGCAGGAGAATGAATTGGATACAGGCCAAAGTGAGTTGGATGTACCAGAAGGCTGAAAATTACGTTAATGATAGACTTGAGGGTGTAAGCATCTAGTAACACTAACACTCTACAGAAATCCGGTATACTAGTTCTCCAAGACGACTTGAAATAGGATCCAAATCCAATGTCGAGAGGTAAAACATACCAATATTTTGGACCACTCTATCCAGTTAAGGTAATTTATACCCAACAGTACATGAAATTAGGCGAATTTATACCTGATCTTGTTATATTCCTACGATAACCGTTCAAAATCATACAGTAACAACAACTATAAAATGGCTAAGTAAGATTCTCTGGTATGGTCTAAGCAACATTGATCAAGTATGATATACGGTGTATCCTATCATACCCCAGCTGATAAATCCTACACCAATATGGAAGGTGAATGATCGATAAATACATGATGGCGATGTACATTACCGATCTTGTAATTAACAGAAATAATCCCGCACTTGAATTCCTAAGGTGAATTAATACAGGATTAAGATCATTTACTAACATAAAAACCAAACGGAAAATATCTGACCTTTAAAACAAACACTGAGCTCATGCATAATAAAGTAATAATACTACGGTATATGTTCAAATCTATGACCAATTCCTAGGCCTAACTGATGCTATGCCTCTAGTAGGACAAAATCAAAGCCCACTATGTCATAACAACGAACTCTAAAATGCTTTACTAGGTCACTTCTTAGCAATCTACCGCTGCTATATAACAAATTTAGAGGTAACACCCAGTCATGGTACAATACCTCAAACGTACCATGCATCTGTTTATTCCATCGTCTCTGTACAGCGTTGAGCAAAGTCATATCCTGGATAACCAAGAGTCTATACACAAGTACAGTTGTCAAGAATGGGCCTGACATGAGTCTTAAAGGGTGTGTGGCCATAAAAATCTGGACATCTGTTCACTGACGACCTAAGTTAATCACTACAACGACCAGCAGCTTGTCGCATAACCTCTCTAATAAACACATGGAACTTATGACCAACATCCACAAGAACTTACAAATTCGCGTTGAACTTGAACGAACTCTAAACGACTACCGAAGAGTGTAAGCCGCCTCTTCACCAGGACCCATCCATCCAGTACATCTTTTTTCAAACTTTAAACTACACACTTGCTAGTTTTCAATGACGGAATTCCACAGAGATGCATTACGGATTTAAACCTTTCAAACATACTTTAATATGATTATCGTGGAAAAATCATACAACAATATTCAAGTAACTACGTAATTCTCTACTCTGATCTAATTACCATTAAAAATAGTAATACACTAAGGTATCCATCATAGCAAGTCAGTCTACTTAAACAAATAAACGTAAATGCAACGGAATTTTGCCTAGGGGACTCTCTAACTTCTCCTAAACATTAAAGTATGGTCTTATAATAAAAATACAATAAGCTAACAACAATATCAAGTTTGTAACAAATCGAATCTTCCATATCTATATTATCAACGTCAAACATTGTACCAGGATGTAAAAATATTTATAGAACACTAAAAATAAACAACATGTAACTAAATTATAACTGAAATAATGTTATACATTGCAAATACAAACGTAATATATCCTAATATTCCAATAAATGTATAAAATACAAAATACCTTGCATTGAAGATTGAAACTAAACAGAGAACATACAAAACTGAATGAAATATACTGAAAGGTCGAGTTATAATAATGCAAGAAGATCAATTCTCTACCATACCCAAAACATACATTAAAAACCATGATGTACGAGAAAAAAAACTAGCATGTAACCAACCAAACAACTAACGTGAATAAGTTGCCAAGACATGTGACTGATTTACATGACTGAAACATATAGTAAATGATGTGGAGTACTCCTACACGAACACGCTATAGTGTATACAAATCTGATTAAATTATTCTCCACCTCAGTCCAAGACAGAGTTGAGATAAATCTTTTTTAACTAAAGTAACCATACCTTAATTGTAGATTTCTGACCTGTAGGTCGAAAATCCACAGTTAAGGTACTGCTCTGGTAAGATTTTCGACCTGTCGTGGTATACCTTAACTGTGGATTTCCTGCCTGGTTATGTTAGGATCCGTGTCCCTAGGGCAATAATTTTCAGGGCGATGATGAACCTTAAGGGCAACTTCCATGACGTCATGAATGACGTCACGGAAGTTACCCTAGATGACGTCACCGATGTGGTTAGCAATTAAGTTATTGGAACTGTGGATTTTAGGACTGGGGGTTAGATGTGAGTACCTTAACTGTGAATTTTCGACCTCAGAAAAAAAAAGTTTTCTCGACGTTTCACGTCAAAATAAGCATATGGGTTTTTCATTAGGTTTGGTTCGACATGACGTCATACGTTCATAATTAAGGTATTGGAACTGTGGATTTCTGGATTGGGAAAAAAATGTTTTCTCGACGTTTCACGTAAAAATAAGCATATGACTTTTTCATTATGTTAGGTGGTTAGGTGATGTTAGCTACGCATTACCTACCGAAGCCAGTATCTTAACTGTGGATTTTGGGACTGGGGGTTAGACGTGAGTACCTTAACTGTGGATTTTCGACCTCGGAAAAAAAACATGTTTTCTCTACGTTTCACGTCAAAATAAGCATATGTGTTTTTCATTAGGTTAGGTTCGACATGACGTCATACGTTCATAATTAAGGTATTGGAACTGTGGATTTCTGGACCTGAAAAAAACATGTTTTCTCGACGTTCCACGTAAAAATAAGCATATGAGTTTTTCATTATGTTAGGTGCTTAGGTGAGGTTACCTACGCATTACCGAAGCCAGTATCTTAACTGTGGATTTTTGGACTGGGGGTTAGACGTGAGTACCTTAACTGTGGATTTTCAACCTTGGGAAAAAACATGTTTTCTCGACGTTACACGTCAAAATAAGCATATGAGTATTCCATCATGTTAGGTGGATAGGTGATGTTAGCTACACCTCACCGAAGCCAGTATCTTAACTGTGGATTTTGGGACTGGTGGTTAGACGTGAGTACCTTAACAGTGGATTTCGGACCCGAGAGTTAGAAGTGAATGTATTAACTGTGGATTTCGGTCATGAGGGAAGGAGGAGTATGGGAAAGGAGAGGAGAGGAGAGGAGCGATTGGGGACTTACCCAACCACCTGAGCAGGGGGATCTATTGACCACCAATCAGGTACAGTTTGAGAAACTTGAACCATCTGCGGCCGATCGCTTTCCCCCGATATCGATTAATTGCCCGTGCAACTCATGTACAATACACGACACGTCATCAGTATGTGTCACGTGGACAGATGGGTCGATTGACCCCCATTCAGGTAAAATTTGATAAATTTGAGCCATCTGCGGCCCATCCCTTTTTCCCCCGATACCGATTATTTTGCCGTGCAACTGGTGTACAACACATAACACGTAATCAGTGTGTGTCACCTGAGCAGGTGGATCTATTGAGCCCCATTCTGGACCAATTTGAGAAATTTCAGGCATCTGCGGCTCATCCCTTTTTCCCCGATATCGATTAATTTGCCATGCAGCTGGTGTAAAACAAAACAAAAAACGTCATCAGTATGTGTCACCTGAACAGGTGAGTCAATTGACCCCCATTTTGGTCCAATTTGAGAAATTTGAGACATCTGCGGCCCATCCCTTTTCCCCCGATATCGAATAATTTGCCATGCAGCTGGTGTACAACAGATAACACGTCATCAGTGTGTGTCACCTGAGCAGATGGATCTATTGAGCCCCATTCAGGACCAATTTGAGAAGTTTGAGCCATCTGCGGCCCATCCCTTTTCCCCCGATATCGATAAATTTGCCATACAGCTGGTGTTAAACAAACAAAACGTCATCAGTAAGTGTCACCTGAACATGTGGGTCTATTGACCCCCATTTTGGTCCAATTTTAAGAATTTGAGTCATCTGCGGCCCATTCCTTTTTCCCCGATATCGATTAATTTGCCATGCAGCTGGTGTAAAACAAAACAAAAAACGTCATCAGTATGTGTCACCTGAACAGGTGGGTCAATTGACCCCCATTTTGGTCCAATTTGAGAAATTTGAGACATCTGCGGCCCATCCCTTTTCCCCCGATATCGAATAATTTGCCATGCAGCTGGTGTACAACAGATAACACGTCATCAGTGTGTGTCACCTGAGCAGATGGATCTATTGAGCCCCATTCAGGACCAATTTGAGAAGTTTGAGCCATCTGCGGCCCATCCCTTTTCCCCCGATATCGATAAATTTGCCATACAGCTGGTGTAAAACAAACAAAACGTCATCAGTAAGTGTCACCTGAACATGTGGGTCTATTGACCCCCATTTTGGCCCAATTTTAAGAATTTGAGTCATCTGCGGCCCATTCCTTTTCCCCCGATATCGATTAATTTGCCATGCAGCTGGTGTAAAACAAATAAAACGTCATCAGTAAGTGTCACCTGAACAGGTGGGTCTATTGACTCCCATTTTGGTTCAATTCGAGAAATTTGAGCCATCTGCGGCCCATCCCTTTTCCCCCGATATATCGGATAATTTGCCATGCAGCTGGTGTACAACAAACAACACGTCATCAATATGTTTCAGCTAAACAGTTGGGACTATTAATCCTTGTTTAGGTCCGATTTGAGAAATTTGAGCCAACTGCGGCCCATCCCTTTTCCCCCGATTTTGATTAATTTCCCGTGCAGTTGGTTTACAACAGATAACACGTCGTCAGTATTCATATCTTAAGCAGATGGATCTTTGACCCCTATTTAGGTCCAATTTGAGAAATTTGAGCTATCTGCGGCCCATCCCTTTTTCCCAGATAGCGATTAATTTGCTGTGCAGCTGGTGTACAACACATAACACGTCATCAGAAAGTGTCTTAGGAATAGGTAGATCTATTGACCCCCATTTGGGTCCAATTTGAAAAATTTGAGCTATCTGCGGCCCATACCTTTCCCACCGATGTCGATTAATTTGACATGCAGCTGTTGTACAACAAACAACACGTCATCAGTATTTGTCTCCTGAACAGGTGGATCTATTGACACCCATTTAGGTCCAATTTGAGTAAGTTCAGCCATCTGCGCCCCATCCCTCACCCCCCCCGATATTGATTAATTTGCTGTGCAGCATGTGTCAGTTTGTGGTGTTTAGTCATCATTGATTGTCATTGGTCGTCACTAGTCGTCATTAATTGTCTTTAGTTGTTATTTGTTGCCATATGTTTTTATTTGCATTATTTAGTGACATAAAATAACATCAAATGACACATATATTCATGTACGTATATGTCCAGAGATTATGCTTCAAGAATTCATATCAAAGCAAATACTTCAATAATTGTCATTAGTCGGCACCAGTCGTCATTGTGTCCTGAGTTGTCATTTGTTGTCATCTTCTGTCATTTGTCGTCGTCGTCTTTTTCGACATCAAATACAATATATTTATGTAGGTATGTGTCTAAAGAATATGCTTCAAGAATTCATATCAAAGCAAATGCTTGTGCATGAAGTAAAACATTCAAATTGAGTGCAAGTAGATGACCGTTAAAGGCATCTTACCCATGCTGGTCACCCACTCCTCTCCCCCATCCCCCCTTACCCTTCTTCTGCATCGTTCGGCCGCAACCCTATATTCCAATTCCTGACTATCAATTTGCCAAACTAGATGTCATATCAATATCAAGCGTTGTTTATTTGCAAGCTTGCATTGTCGTTTAACCCTATGAACTATATTTTATCCGGAGGAGTAGAATTAGATGATTGGACAAACTCTGGATTTTACTTTTCTTGAAATAGACAGACTCATTCCAGACATCGACCACAACTAACAGCAACAGCAACCAACAATGAAAACAAAACGAAATAAGGATTAAACAATGTGATGTCAAGTGATACGACATGATGTGGCATGATGGCAAATTTGGAATGATAATCTAGTGTGGTGGGCTGCTAGTCTTATATCTATTCACCCGTTGAACTTATTTTAACGTGCAAGGAGGAATAACGGATATGAAAAACTGTGGCTCTAACTTTTCTTGATTTGGATTTGGATTGGCAAACAGAAACGAAGTGCTTGTCAATATTGATTGAAAAGCAGATAAATAGGTTGACAACGTCAATAATGTGATCAAGAACAATCGCACAAGCATCATGCAAGTTTTTAATCCTGTGAAACGCAGTTGTTGAGTTATATCCACATTCCACATTCAATAGGATATGCTAGTCACTGCTCGCGGAAAACCTTTTCTTCATGACTGCCGTTTTCTTTGAAATAACTGATGACTGACTTGAACAAACAAAGAGGGTATTGAGAGTATGTATTTGATGTTTTCTCCCTCTATTTTACACCCAGACCAAATAAAATGACACCATTTTTACAGAATTTGGCTCGGAATTACCGTGGTATATCTCACGCCCGCCCGTAACCAAAAAAAATATACATAGGAATAGTAAGACATAGGACTCACTACGAGGTTGTTGTTATTTAAGACAAAGGACTCATGGCACAAATGGGACTCCTCAAATATAATTTATCCATTACTGCCCTCTGAGGTCATGAAGAAGAACTCACCTACTCTATTGGTGTAATCGGGATTCGAATAGAGTCATAGTGAATGAAGTAGTGGTATAGCCTTCCAAATAGTGTCATAGCGATTCAAATAGAGGTTGATATGATGTTATTGTGATTGATTGGGTATTAATATTGATTGACTGGGTGTTATAGTGATTGATTGGTTGCTAGAGTGATTGATTGAGTCTTATAGTGGTTGTTATGGTGTTTTCGTGATTGATATGGCGTTTAGGTGATTCAAATATTGTTTTAGTAAATTGATTTAGTGGCATAGTGATTGATATGTTAATATAGTGATTGATTAGATGTAATAGTGATTGATATGGGGTTTTTAACAATTGATTATTGCTTTTGGTGATTGATTGCTGATTTTGATGATTGATTGGTGCGTTTTGTGATTGATTGGTGATTGATTGATTCTTTTGTTGAGTGATTGGTGTTTTTGGTGATTGGTTGAGGCTTTTGGTGAGTGATTGGTGCTTTTGGTGAATG
>SDVV010020204.1:0-13366 GCA_016164225.1 Gammarus roeselii
ATTTAAACAAGTCCACCAACGATATTGTTGGTATATTCTCGTTCTCTATCACTGCCGACCGTAATGTCTGTCATAAGAGACCTGGCCGCGCTTACAGAGCATCACCGCAACTCACTGCCGACCGTAATGTCTGTCAAGAGAGACCTGGCCGCGCTTATAGAACATTACCGCAACTCACTGCCGACCGTAATGTCTGTCATAAGAGACCTGGCCGCGCTTACAGAACATCACCGCAACTCACTGCCGACCGTAATGTCTGTCAAAAGAGACCTGTCCACGCTCACAGAACATCACCGCAACTCACTGCCGACCGTAATGTCTGTCAAAAGAGACCTGGCCGCGCTTACAGAACATCCCCGCAACTCACTGTCGACCGTGATGTCTTTCAAAAGAGACCTGGCCGCGCTTATATAACATCCCCGCAACTCACTGCCGACCATAATGTTTTTCAAAAGAGACCTGGCTGCGCTTACAAAACATCCCCGCAACTCACTGCCGACGTTTACAGACGAAGTGATGGAAAAGGCAACATCTGAAAAATTAACTTTAAGGAATTCATCGTCGTCCCTCGAGAACAATTAGAGTACCATTTCCTTAGGTGTTGGAGCGTAGAGGTATGAGGAAGGGGCAGTGTGGGGTCAGAATGACATCAGATTGAAGGCTGGTGCAAAATAACAAGGGCGGCACTGAGCCAGTTCTGTCTCTGCGCAAAAACTGATTAATTTTTTTTTTCATGACAATATTTTTCCCATACACGGGAAATTTTTGTAACTAAGACTATTTATTTATTTCACTGGGGATTTCTGTAAAGACATAATTTCACACGTAAAATTCATTATAAGTTGGTTTAACTGTTGACAAATTGTTGTTCGTTTCTTAATTAGAATTATTGATTGAAGAATTCTGGTTGTGCAGAAAGTTACCTAGGCCACATCCAAGTAAATGAATGATCAACAAAATCTTTAATTACTGTTGAAAACAGATATCGATACGAGTTCCTTTATTGCAACGGTGGACATTCTCTTCATTCATGAACTGCGTATTTGTTTTTAAAAAGCTATTTAGTTTTCCAGTTAACCGATAGACCTATTTTACATTTCGGGGACTCGCATCGACAGTCAATTGTCCACAAAACGTGAAAAAAGTCAGCGAAAGACGAGGCTGTGAAACTCCGTCCGCCAGATGAAGATTTGAGACATGCAATTTATTTAGGACGGGTAGTGAGGGCGATATTTTAATAGAAAGTGTCTCCATCAAAAATTTATCCCAGAAAATGAATTCACTGGAAAGAAGCGCTACCTAAAAGAATGTCTTATGAAAAAGCTCCGTCGAAAGAGTTTCCGTAGAGTTCTTTCGAAAGAACAATCCACCTCGGCAGCATCGCCGTTGAAAGGGTCGTTGCGAATAAAATGATAATGGATATCAATTAGAGGTGGAGAACAGATATTAATACATGAAATGTTGCAATTCTTCAGCTATTAGGCCATTTCACGTACTGTAAACTACATACCGTACTACGACTGTGGAATCGTGGAATCTTTTAAGGTTGAATAACCTGCAAAGCGTTGTTCATTTTCCCTGGTTATTGATTCAATGCGACAATGGTTCATTCCGCCACACGTTCTCCGAGCTAATACTACAAAGATGCTCGTGCTTATAATAGTCTTCAGTGATTGGTTTCGCTTTTTTCTTCTTCTTTGGAATCCGATGATTTTGTAATTGGGTGAATTTTGTAATCTTGGGATCGATCGACGATATGAAATTTGTCAATGGATTCACAATTCATAGACTATGAGCTTAACTAAATATTATGACACGTCATAGTAAAATTAATTCCTATTACTACCACTTCTCGAGACCCCTTTCTTGTTGAGCAAAGAGCCTTCACATTCTCTGACACACAACTGTTGTTGGCACTTGATCGAGATGCTAAGCGCACCTGATACTTGACTGGCATTGTCTATGCAAGCTGGCTAATAGGCCTAATGCGAACGGTACTTCGTTAGTCTGGTGCATGAAATGGCACTTGTTTGGCTTAGCGTCTAGACTGACAGGGAATACATATTTTTATCAACGTACCAATGAAAGCATTGTTTCGCATTAAAAAAATCTCTTTACTCCTGTCATTCTTCGGTAATTATTTTCAAGTCATAACAAGTCATGATATCAAAATGTGCTGTTGCACAGCTGTGCTGATGTAGCTCGATTTTTGCCAGTGATTGTACCTAGCAAAAACATTTGATATTAATAGGCTTAGCATAGGTAATGATCATCGATAGGTCAATCGTATGCATGATAGTTCATAGGCTCAGAGGATGCAATGACACAAGGTTCCTTTAAATCGAACGGCAATGAACGATGGTGTTTCGCCAGGGATATTGCATGGCAAACAACGTAAACCCTTTCCAAACGACGACGACGACAGCGGCCACGACGATAACGTCGGTGTGGCGGCCCACGCAGGGCCTCCTGCATCTACGGCGTCAGGTCCTGGCGTGCGCAGCTTCATAGGCATGGTCTAGGTTGACCAATGAGAGCGTATGGTGGGAGGGTATTTCTCGCTTAAAATTTCCCTTCCTGTGTTATTATTGTTAGACAATTTTGAGCTCGATCGTGGCTTCAGCCACGCTCGGCTCTATAAGAGGCATTGACTTGCTCCACCGTCGCCTCTCTTGGAAGTAACCTTATATAGAGACAATTATCTTATGTTACTTCTTAAATAAACCGACGGGCCATCTCAATTGATTCTAACTGGAATTCGTTCCACCAGCACATTTTTACCCCAACCAGAGAACTCGTCCGAAATAAATTACATGTCAGATCCAATCTCCATCCCGCGGACAAAGTGTCACTCAGTCTCGTCCTGCGCAGACTTTCTTGCCTTTTAGTGGAGTTGGGATGACGAACGACAGACGAAGTGCCATCAGACCGGGCTCGTGAACTCTACAACATCGGTAACGGAGACAATTAATTAAATAACGAATAAGACGATACGACAGTTGATTGCTGAAGAAAATGAAGTATTGATGTTTTGAAACTGAAATATTATTAACATTATTAAAGCATTCATTTACATCGTCTGGCAATGGATTTTCAATTCTTGAAATAATTACATTCCTATTTATAAGACATGAAACTTCATTATCAAATTCACAACTTGAGTTAACGTAAAAGACAGTTCAATTTGAATTGTTCGCAGCTCATCTCTAGGGGCCGCCGGTTCGTATTTCATGTAACGCAATATTATTTACAATAGTATCATGAGTGTACGTTCAGAAAACGTCTATTATGGACAATAATAACGACTACATGGTGTTCGGATAACCACCAACCACTAGCACGCAGGGTTGAAAAATAAATAAATTCTTAAATATAATACATGATACTTCATTTTCAAATACATTGTTTGAATTTACAAGGAAATCGATTGTTCCTGTGCCGTTCACTAACCGTAATAGCTGATCCCTAGTTTGTGCTGGAACTTTAAACCGCACGTTTGCTTGCATTGTTTGTGATAGTTTAAAATTTACGTAAATTAAAATTATTATAAGTAAAGCCAGTCAAGAGGCCTCTAAAGTTAACTCACTGGCCACTGGCGCGAACCAGAGGGCCGATGAGGAGTAGAAAGAAACTCCATTTAGGAGGAACCAGCATCCCCTCCAGAGCGACGAAGACCAAGATTCCAACGGCTAAGAATGTCAGCCTCTCCAAGAAGACCAGCGCCACCTCAGCAGAGGACGACCGGAGAGACAACCGCATCGACGAGGTAACAAGGAACATCCAGGAAATAATGAATCTACTAAGCCAAGCCACCGGCCTCTCTGAGCAGGAAGCAGAAGTTTTCACCGCAGAACCTAACACTATTGACCACCGTCTAACGAGACTCAAGGGTCATGTCAAGACAATTTTTCTCCATATCCACGAACTAGTAAATAACCAACTAACTAAAGAACCCGCAACTTAGGCATGTACCTCCACCTCTACGTCCGAAGACAACTTCAACAACTCTTCACACCAACGAAACCCCAACCGAGCTCCAAGGGCTGCAAGGAGGAAGCAATACACGCCATTCTACGAACACAACTTGTTCAACAATAGTCCTACCTTTCCCGAACACCTGAAGATCACGTTCGACGCCAACGACAGATCGGATATTTGTCCACACACTCTACGAAAAGAGCTGGACTCTTTCACTGGCCGCCCAGTTCTGAGCGTCACCACCAGCGGCGACGAAGGCTTTGCCATCAGAGTAGACACAAAACTTCATGGTGACACGATTGTCTCCAAAACCAGACTCTGTGAAAAGCCATGCAAAATAGTGCCACCCCCGACTTTCTCTACAAGTTCAGGTTTGATCTACGTTGAAGATATCCCGAAGGAGGAAATCGAGGAGTACATCACGGGACTTTTTCAATACGAAGACTGCGTTGTCGAAGCAAAAGTCGCACCGAGGATCATACCAAGGAGAGAGACTACCACAACCCTAATACTAAAATTCAACTGCCCTACTCTACCAAAATATCTAGACATTCCCTTCTGCGCCACCAAAACCAAGGTTATACCATTTGAGAGACGTCCGATGCGATGCTATAAATGCCAGAAATACGGACACATGAGAAGAAACTGTAAAGGTAAACATAGATGCTCATACTGCTTCCAGGACGACCACGACAAACTGGAAGATCCCCAGTCATACCAGGACGAGGAACAGCGCTTTTTTTATTGCAGAGTAGATGGATACTCAACCGGACACAGAGACTGCCCAGAGGAAGAGAAGACGAGAACGATCCTCCAATACAAGACAGATCACGGGGTCGGGCGACGAGAGGCTGTAGTCTCGATGCGCTCTTCCCAAAATGACCCTCCTTCCCGGGAGAGAAGATCGGCACCATTTCCCACCCACTTCCTCATAACGTTTAACGGAAGTAGAGCAAGCAAATCTGCCTTCTAACAAACCCATTTATATTGATGAAGTCACTCACCGAACAACTAGGAGGAAAACCAAAAGAAATACAATGACAGGGAATGAAATATCTGGCCTACGTCACAGAACATGAGCAAAGTAACGCTATTCAAAAGATTACCCACATAAACAAACGCAAAGTTACAGTTGAAATACATTCGTCCTTCAACGACACCAAAAAAATCATATACACCTCCCGTTTCACGCCTACAACCGACCTCAGCGCTTTTGCTGAAGGTCTAGCTGAAGATTACGGAGTTACCGGAGACGACGGATACATCCCCCGCAGGCGACCACACAGCAAGGCCCACTACTATAAAAACGAAAGGTAAAGAGTTGAGGAAACCTCCGTTATATAGGGGCCGCTGAGCAAAAAGATCAATAACAACGCTCAAATAACGGCCCGCCAGGACCAAAACCCAGAACCACCTCCACCTGTCTTAAATGCGGCTCCATTCGTGGAAAACCACTGCAAGGGACAAGATTCCTTGTTAACAAACCCGACTTACAAACACACCATCAGCGAGAAAAATCACGGCCTCGCTGACAGCGCTTATCTCGAAGAGCTCATACGCGAGACTTCTGCACAACCAGCCATCTTACCTGGCTTAAATACCTCGCACTCCACACAACCATCCACACAAATAAAAAAGGCTACCACCGAAGAAGAGGGCACTCGCTCACAAAGCAAACACAAAAAGCACACACCAACGTCTTCCCACAAGAGCACTCGCAGCTGCGACCGCAGCAACCACAGCAGACCACCTTCCACTGAAGGCAGACACTCCCGTGAACACTCCCGACCCGCAACCCCTGGGCAAACTCAAAAACGCGAGCATCACAAAAGCTCCAGCAAATCACGCGACCACTCTACATCATCAAGGTCAGAGCGCAAACAGCCTTCAAAATAAACACCAAATGAGTCCAGTGGAACTCCCAGGCACTCGGAAACAAGAAAGACGAATTACTATCCTTCATCGCCACCCATAAACCTGTGGCGATAGGCCTCCAAGAGATCAAACTCCGAGAGACCGCCACCTTCAGAATCCCCCAATATATCAAACACCGCCGCGAAGGCCACACCAACGTGACTGCTCACGGCGGAGTTGCTCTTATGATCCACCAAAGTGTACCTCACCTCCGCCTTCTCCTGAAGACAGCATTCCAACCTATCGATGTAAAGATATGCGTCTCAAGGCCAATAACAGTGGTATCCATCCATCTACTCATCTAGAAGCCATGACCTCTCGGAAGCACTATTGACCAAATTGCTAAACTAACTGCCTTCACCAGTGCTCCTCCTTGGAGACTTCAACAGCTACCATGAAACATGGGGATGTGTGAGAACAGACCCCAGCACTCACAACCTGGTCCTTCTCAACGACTGACAACCCACCCGAATCACCCCAAAAGTGAAACTGCCATCGATTTATCCATATGTTTCCCCACTCTGGCACCCCAACTCGTTAGGGGAGTTTACCTTCAACAAATGACAGCGACCATAACCCAATCATCATATCGCTTCTTACCAACCAACCCAGAAACCCTGCCCTACCAGAACTTCGATTCAACTACCGGGAAGCCAGCTGGGTGGAATGCTCAGCACACATCGAGTGGAGTGACATGGACAACATCCCTGGAAACATTTTAGAACACGAAATCGTCGTCCAACTATACGAAAAGTTTCAAGCGGCAGCCGAGGCAAGTATTCCCCAATATGCCCCTTCAACTTTGTTTACGAAACGATGGTGGTACCGAGAAGTGCAAGAAGCAAGAGATAAGCGGGAAAAGCAATACCATGCCTACCGACGCGCACGGTCCCCCAGGAACCGAGTAGGGTGGAAAGGGCATCTGCTGTATACCGAAAACTTCTAGTAAAGAAGAAACATGAAAGTTGGGCTTAATTAGTCAATACTATTAATCGAAACATCCATCTCTCCCAGGTGTGGGAAAAAAATCGACGTATTCAGGGAAAACCCGAGCGACCCATTAACATCCTTTCTGACGGAGGCAGAACTTATTCTTCCCACGCGAAAATCGCAAATAAACTAGCTCATACGTTTCGCCAGATTTCGCTATCAACAAACTACACGGCTGTTTTCCAGCGGGAGAAGAACTTGCTAGAAAGCGAACATCTTGACTTTACTTCTAGGAACGAAGAGGCCTACGACAAACCTTTCTCCCTCCACGAAGTACAGAGCGCTCTAGACCATATACGGGAAACTTCACCTGGGCCAGACCGGGTACACATCAACATGATCAAAAATCTCCCAGATGGCGCCCGTGAGCCCTTATTAAAAGTCTTCAACACTATGTACTCAAACTCATTTTTTCCCGATTAATGGCGGGAATCTACAATTATCCCAATACAGAAACCCGGGAAATTCCACGACGACCCACATAACTACCGCCCCATCGCTCTTACCAGCGTCCTCAGCAAGACCATGGAAAGGATGAAAAATACGCGCCTTGTCGACCACCTTGATTTGCATGCGGGCCTGAACAGCATCCAGTATGGCGGCCGCAAGCGCCACTCTACGACGAACCACCTTGTAAGACTGGAATCTGACATTAGACAGGCATCTGTCCGAAGAAACACGTTTTCAATTTTTTTTCGACGTGGAAAAAGCATACGATACTACCTGGAAATATAGCATCATGGATTATCTCCACCGCAAAGGGCTGAGAGGCCACTTACCACGTTATATCCACCAATTCCTGCAAAACCTCACCTTCATGGTTAAGGTCGGCGACACCCTGTCATCATCATATCCGCAAAAATGGGCGTCCCCCAAGGAAGCGTTCTCAGTGCCACTCTTTTTATACTCAAAATCGACCAGATAGCAGACATTCTCCCGCGCGACAGAAAATTACTTTCATCACTATACGTGGACGCCTTACAAATACGCTACAGGCCCCCTAGTCTCTTGACAATTCAACAGGAACTCCAGAAATATCTAAACCTAGTCGGAAACTGGGCCTCCTTAACGGATTCCGATACGCGCACTCCAAAACAAAAAAGCATGCACTTTACTCTCGTGCCCGGCTTACACAGAAAACCAGCCCTGACGCTAAACAACACTCCGCTAGTATACGAGGAATCAATAAAATTCCTCGGTCTTGTGTGGGACCCTAAACTCACATGGCGACCACATATTGCAGCCCTGGAGACTCGCTGCAAAAAAAGCAACCGGAATTATCCTCTCTGTAACATCCTTGAAAATTGGAGCTGATATGGACACAGGCATGACATTATTGGGAACATTATTACGCTCGCGAATTGACTACGGAGCAATGGTTTACGGTTCAGCAGCCAAAACCACCCTCAAACCTCTCTCCATCATGGTAAATAACGCCCTGCATATCACAACCGGTGTGTTCCGTTCCACACCCATCGAATCCCTGAACGTGCCTGCTAACGAGCTTCCTCTTCCGCTCCGGAGAAACAAACTCTCACTACAGTACTGTTTTAAGACAAGGAGCTACATCAATAGCCCGGCACTCAGTGACGTCACCAACATTCTTGATTTAAGCCCTTTTTGCGGCTGAGAAGAACATATGCCCACACTTTTCTCTACGCGTGGACAACTTACTAACCTCGCTAAACATCAGTCGCAGAATCAATCAAGCCTTCATTCTCCTATCTATTTCTTCAAATCAACACCCCAACGTGGATGATCAGCCTATCACTGGTCAACCTAGATTTGCAGACGTACTTCAAAGCAACAATCCAAACCAACACGTACCACAGAGAATTCTCACGACTTCTTGATGAACAGATCTCTGAGCACCGTCATATATACACTGACGGCTCCTAAACATCGGACGGAGTGGGAGCTGCCGTCGTAGGCGAGAGGACCTCGCATTCGGCCACCCTACCTCATGGGGCCTTTATTGCTCTGCAGAGCTACACGCACTCGAATTGGCCATCTCTATTACCAAAAATGACCGCCTTGCCAAAAATGTTCTATTTTCAGACAGTCTGAGTGTTCTCACCCAGCTGAAAACTCTGCACTTTGATCACCCTGCCCTTAGAAAAACGCAACACGACTTATTCACGATGTCCGAGGCGGGCCAGGCGGTTGAATTCTGCTGTGTCCTTGGACACGCGGGGTTAAGAGGAAACGAGCGCACAGATTCCCTCGCTGAACGGGCGTCTACCCAGCAAGAACAATTCATCTCCATACATTACCGAGATTGGTACCCAGTCATCAACTCGCGTATAACATCACGATGGAACGACGCCTGGCAACCGAGTGGACAAAAACTGCTTGCAGTTAAACCATCAGTGGGAGAGTGGGACACCAGGTTTTCTTATAAGGGAGACTAAGTTTTCATTAACCGCCTATGCACAGGGCACACGTGGATAACCCACAACCACATGATAGACGTAGACATGGGACTGGACGCACCACCATGCCCCATGCGGCCACCAAGTGACAATCAGCGTGAAACACAAACTTGTGGATTGTGATGCACTCGCAGCAGCCCGACGAGCCTTCTCGAGCCCCCCGTGCAACCTGCAACGCCTGCTCAGAGAAACGGAACACCGAAAAAACTGATCGCTTTCAGAAAGCACACAGGCTTATATGAAGCCGTGTAAAAGTAACGAAGTCTGAATCATCTCTGATCCCGACCTCGCTGCCTTCCCTGCGTATTAATAGAGAATTTTAACTATAACTCCGTGCACGAAGCTGTGCAGAACCAACGGATCGTCGTGCCCTAAGGAGGAGCACTCATTGACTGCACGTCGTAGCCCTGGGGAGAACGGAGGGGCTGCTACCATTCCTCTACGCTTAACCTACTCTGTCTTCTCGTTGAACCTGCTCTGTATATATGATACATTTACTTTGTGTCTGCGTTAGGCCTACTCTGTATCTGCGTTAGACCTACTCTGCATCTGCAATACACCTACTCTGTATATATGTTAAATTTGCTTTGCATTTATGTCAAATTTACTTTGTATCTATGTTAAAATTACTTTGTATCTGCGTGAGACCTACTCTGTACCTGCGTTAAGCCCACTGTGTCGACGTTGAACCTACTCTGAATCTACGTTAAACCTACTCTTTATTTACGCTGCACCTACTTTGCCACTCTTTAATTGCCCTACGAAAGAGTCTGCATTAACTTCGCATTGGGACTCCGGTGGAAAATGGAAGCAACTTCTACTAGTTCTGATTAGCTGTGAATTCAAGTCGATTTATTCATTCCACGTGGGAATAAATAGTGCAGTAGTTTAAGGGCTCGGAACAGGAGGAAGGATAAGGGGGAGGAGACGGAGAGGCAAGAATAATGGTGTTGTGATTACGTGATGCCAGCCGAAGGAGGAAGGGAGGATAGGGAGAGAGGGAGGCAGGGCAGGCCTGGCTACCCTCAACGGCCAATTCTTGAAGAAGCCGGAGGAACAACACGCAAACTTGACAAGTTCATGTTTTCTTGAAGGAGAAGGAACAAATCTGGTAAATGGGATCACTTACACACTGTGAACAATGATACGCTGGTAGTAGTATAGTAGCATATCACTGACTTCGAAGAACACTCTGAACACTTCACTCCACAACGTCACTGCACTTCCCAAGTTGAACCCTTCACATTGTCTGCAACAATTGGAGTTGCGAGACCTCTAAGTAGCAAAATATAGCTTTTAAACTGAATTAAAATAGAATTTATCACGATTATGACGTACTCGATTGTTCTGTTACAGTTCACCGATCAGTGTGTGCTATTTTCAACCACTTAACTGCATGAAGTCTAAAAAAAAACACTACAGAGCAACTCTGCTAACGTAATACCCCTACCAGCGCACTTCGATACTATATATTAAATATTTAACACTTGTACGAGGTACTTGTTCACCGTACTCTTGTTTAGTGTTGATACCTCATGACATAATAGGGAACATAGTAAGCGTTTGTAATATGTGCATATATATGCGAACCTGCCGTGATTAACTTTTCATTCATTGAATACAATTAATAACCGAGTAATTGCATAACATTTTCTGCTGCTCTGCAGGGTGAATGTGTATTGATTGTTTCCAATTGCTTAACATTTACTACTGATTATATAAAAAATTATCTAACAAACTTGAAACCGTCAACAAATAAAAATATTTGTTATAATTATGCTAGTTATCCCTGTTCCTACAGTTTACACGTCGACTGTATGCTTGACTACTCCTGAGAAACGGTAAAGGTGCCAAAGAAGTGGAAAGATGTTCCCGAAAGATGGCTGGTAAAATTCTTGGTATTATAATATCAACCCAAGTACGACAAAAATTCTTGTTTATGCACACATTTCTCTATATTCGGTTAATACCTTACTTGGTAACCAGGCATTCATGAAAGGTATAACTACCAGCAAGCTGTTTTTCCATCAATATGTAATTGTTTAGTTCGTTAAATCGTCACACAATTTTCCTGATACTTGAACATTCTAGTATCGTATTTCATCTGGAAATGCGAGCGCATTATCACAATGCACACTGCGCATACACTTTGAACGTATGCAGGATGCGCAGTGACATGAAATACACGCTAATTTAGCCAAGATATGCTAGCGTTGGAGCAGTCATTTAAGGGGAAAAGCTGAGAGGTTTCGCCAATCCTCCTTCGTATCCCACTTACCGCTCCATATTTCAGTTGTGGTGCCCTCGAACAAAGAAATGAGATTGACCCAAAATGGAAACAGTCACTATTAACATAGCGACCTAATTCAATTTAGAATTAGAGTCTGCCTGGATTGATATATGGAGAGGGTAATTAACCCGAAGGATTATCTGGCAAAATATTTTACCTCATTTACATAAATGGCACAACCCCAACAGTAATATGTGCTAGCAAATGTTGAGCGTACTTCATGGCAAAACAGTAGTTTTCTATTTGTGGAGTTAGTGTTACCAGAACCTTTGTTTAGTGTTCTGAAGTTAAATGTTATCAAAAGCAATAGAGTTTTCGAAGTAGTGAGCTCTTCCATTACTAAAATAAGATTGCGTTTGCTTGGTGCATAGCTTATCATGTTGCCACAATGGCCGTTAGGTATTCCAGTAGCGTCCCTGCTCTGGGCCTTCCCTAACTTCGTACAACTCCAATAATATCCCCTCACATTCCATTTATCTGGTCCTCTCGCTAAATCTACCAGATTTTGAAATCTTCTCACTGCTCACCCCTCTTCCCTACTTCTCTCTCAACACCTCCTCCACTCTTCACCGCCTCCACCCTTCACGGATACAACGAGTGGAGAACACTGTGCATAAATTTTGAACCTTTGCACAATGTGCATGCTTCTGTTTGGCAACGTAATTTGTAAGGGAAGGGTGCATGGTGTTGGCCCCTTCTTCTCCACACCATTTCGACAACTCCATAGGTCAATTAAAGTGTCTTTTGTAGAAATTTACAGAGAATGCCTACAATCAGGATCAAGGACAGAGTAGACTATAATTAGGTTTTATTGACTTCTTTGAGGGAATACGGAGGAGCAGGAAGGGTCTGCAGAGGGATGAGCAAGCCAGATGCATCCTTTTCGTATAAATATCTTAGCGCAAACACTAGCATGTATTTGATTTTATTTGATTTGCATCTTATTTCCACCGGAGCCTCAACGTGAGTCATAATAGGCCCCCACGTAGGACGCACCAGCATGTATTGGCAGATGTATGGTGTGCTCTATGGCAATGCACATAGTGCATAGGTTCAAAATCTATGCGCAGTGTGTAATACACTCGTTGACTCCAAGTAGGAAATGAAACTCATTTTGGAGTGCCTATACGGAGAATTGTCCCTCGTATTGGAGTGCCTACACTAAAAAATGTCCCTCATATTGGAGTGCCTACACGGCGAAATATCACTCGTATTGGAGTGCCTACACGGAGATATGTCACTGGTATTAGAGTGTCTACATGCACAGAAAAAGATATCACTCTCATTAGAGTGCCTGCACGGAGAAATGTCACTCGTACTGGAGTGCCTGCACGGAGAAATGTCACTCGTACTGGAGTGCCTACACGGAGAAATGTCACTCGTATAGGAGTGCCTACACAGAGATATATCACTCGCATTGAAGTACCTGCACGGAGAAATGTCACTCGTACTGGAGTGCCTACACGGAGAAATGTCACTCGTATAGGAGTACCTACACAGAGATATATCACTCGCATTGAAGTACCTGCACGGAGAAATGTCACTCGTAAGTAGTTAATAACGCTGCAAGAACCGCTTTCTAGAGTCATTTTGGTGGGCGCGATGCATGCAACCTTGACTCAACCGGTTTGTACGGGTAAGCGCAGAAACGGGGGGGCGGGCGGAAGGAACTGGTTTACCGCGGCCAGCCGGAATGCTGTTAACGGGTTATTTACATAAGGTTATTAGCATTTCAATGCTTGTGGTGATATTGCAACTTCAG
>SDVV010020205.1:0-13366 GCA_016164225.1 Gammarus roeselii
GTGTGATTCACTTTGCGGCTTCAAGAGGGCCCTGGCGGAGGAATTGGGGGCAGTGTTGTATGAGTTTTGCTTGACTAAATTTGATGTGATGTTGTTGCTTTGTTTGTGTTGTCAACGGTTGTGTGCAGTTGTTGACTGTCTTCATTGTTTTGTTTTCTTTGGACCTATTGAGCGCATTCCGACCAGCGTCCTGCTGCAGTACTTGTACAGTGCTGTTCATTTTGATTGCTGGCGCGCTGAGGTGTACTGCCTCCCATGCCTGTGTGCCCTGTTGGCGGGGCTGTTGGGGGCTGCGAAGGTGAGATACAAAGGTGAGATGATATCCCGCACAATCTCGTACAAGAGCAGAAATAGTATTCTCAAGTTATACACTGCCTTTGTTAGACCGCACCTTGAGTATTCCGTCCAATTCTTGGTCCCCATACCTCAGAAAAGACATTATTAAATTAGAGAAGGTCCAACGTAGAGCTACCAAACTAATCCCTTTGCTGCGCAATAAATCGTACGAAGATAGACTGCGCGAACTCAATCTTTATTTGCTAGAGAAACATAGAGTCAGAGGTGACATGATCGAAGTGTGGAAGATAATGAAGGGTAAGGAAAACGTCGAGAGAGCAAGTCTTTTCACTTTAGATGCAAACGGAGTGACCAGGAATGATGGATACAAAATTGTTGGCAAGCGTTTTACACTCGAAATCACGCGTAATTTCTTCACGTATAGGGTTGTCAAAGATTGGAACAGACTTCCCGCGGAAGTTGTGAACAGCGATACTATAGAAACGTTTAAATCACGTCTCGATAAATTCTACCAAAATCGCTGCTAAATAGCTCCCATCTATAGGACTTTCACCAGTATATTCCTGAAAAATACTGTTCGGCATTGACACCCATACGGTTAAATTAGTGCCAGAACCTGGCACTGGCACGGTAAATTAGGTGCCCGGCATTGGTACCTGCTCGTTGTAATTCGGTTTTCGAGGAATGAAACTACAATCTCAGATCAACACCGTGTGTGTTGATGTGGTCGGTGGCTAATCTTCAGGCGCTTGTTTGAGGTGTTTCGATAATCACTGTTAAATGTTATTTCCTTCAACAAACTTTCCCTTTCTCGATCTATTAAAACAGAAAATACACCAACAAAAGACGCTATCTTAGTCGTTCTATTTCAGAACTTACCTCCTTCTATTAAAAGGCAACCCAGTTTGGGCGAATAGTCCTGCTGTTGTCTTCATACACTTGTAAACACTTGTAAACCTCAACCGGAAAGGACCAGAAGCATGCACGAAATTCAAGATTTATTAAACTAAGCAACCGGTCTTTCGAGCAAGAATTTGGATTTCACCACAGAATCCAGCACAATTGACGAACGTCCAACAAGACTCTAGTATCATGTCAAAGCTCTATCTCTTCAAACCACGATTCCGTGATGAACCGCCGACAAACCGAAGAACCCACAGTCTACTCATGTGCCTCTACCTACACATCCGATTACAACCTCAGCGACTCTGCCCGGCAAAAACAACACCCCAACCGAGTCCCAAGAGCTGCAAGGAAGATTCAGTTCTTTCTATTCAATGAACACTTCGTGTTCAACAACGGTTCCAAATTTCTCGAACACTTGGAAATCAGATTCAATGCTAAGGACAGACCGGATATTTATTTATCTATACATTTTATAAGAAGAACTGAACTCAATTACTTACCGTCCAGTCCTAAACATCACCAGCATCGTAATAAAAGCTTCACCATTTAAGTAAAGACAAAACTTCAAAGCGACACTAAACTCGCCAAGACTAGAATGTGCCTAAAGTCATGCACAATCATACCACATCCAGCTTTTTTCAGGCTTTATTTACATGAGAATCTCCGGAAAGAGCAAGCTGATGAGTTCATTACCGGACTTGTACAATACTAGGGCTGTGCTGACAAAGTAAAATTCACAGAATTCATACAACCAAAAAAGTAAAAAACGCCACGGCCTCTTGCTGAAATTCAGTTGCCAAACCCCACCAAATTATATAGACATGCTGAAAAGGCAGAATTATACCTGTACATATGTTCTGCCTCATAATTTAATGGTTTCTTTTCCTCCTCAAGTGTGTGTACTGTTAGGCAGGCAGAGTTGTACTTACCTATTTGCATGCGTGTTTGTTGCTTGCTTCTTACTGCAATCTGCTTCAGCTTCACCCTGCATGTGCTTGTCTATCTGAGAGGACCTATCTCGTCTAACAGGCCCCATTTTTGGTGAGTGCACGTTGCGTTTCCTAGGCAAGGCTTCTTGGTGAATGGGTAACTAGTGCTGGGAGCTCCTATATTCATCGTATGATTTTTTCCTGATTCAGTCGCAAGGGTTCTTGCATGATTCGTACTTAACCTCTATCCTTGCTTCATGCACGTACTTGGTTCCAAGGACATAATCAATCATGGATGCATACCTTGTTCCTGCTGATTTTTTGCAGGGGCACCCTATTCTGGGTTCAATCTGCTTTCTCTCAGCTGGCGGTTGCTAGTCGTCGTCTATCACTAGCAGAGCCAGGGGTCCTTCTCAGTGATTACCTTGTCTGCCATGTAGAGGTTAGTTGCTCGCTTGCCGCTGACTCTGCCTGCAGTATTGTTACGCCGGGTGTTTCTCCAGCCAGTCCTGCGTTCTCTTCTCCAGCCCGTGCTTCGCAAGTACGTTAGATGCCACTGCCTCTCCTAACCGGCTTGCGGCCGTTTTCATGTTTGGTGCTACCTGTACCTGTTTGCCAAACCTGGCCAGTTGTTTACTTGCTTTATCTATATAGTCATTACCGCTGCTCCATGTTCTACCAATACGTTTAACCCTTGCACCAGCTTCACTCACTGTCCCCTTAACCGACTTGCGTGCTCGTGCACCTATGGTCGTTGGCATTGTAGCTAGGGAGTTGATAATGTATGGTGCAGCTGCATGTGACGAGTGGGAGAAAGTAGATTGGTGTCCAGCATAGCTCAAGTGAATTTATATATTTTAAAACAGTAACATCCCTTCCCGGATATTACTGCAAGTTCATGAAATAAAGTACAACCACCATTGTTTGACCGGCCACTCTTGTTGCAAGTGTTCAGACCTAAAATCCAGTCATTGGACACTGACTAAGGCCTGGTCGTTTGGCCATGTAACTAGTATCTCTTTGGCTACTCAACTTGTCGTAGTTGCTACCCACTTATCCAGAAAGTAAAATCTCTAGTCCAATTACTGCTGTACAGTTTTGTTCTATAATAAATATTCATTCAATAATCTTGCACCTGTCCAGTCATTTGTTGATTAAACACTGACTCCAAAGGATCTGATACTTGAAAATTTCTGTTGCGGAAAAGAGCCTTGACTCCCAGAGCCAGGAACCTTTTGTGACCGTCCCGCTAGTCTTCCGCGCATTGCCTTTTCTTCTCCGGGTCAGTTGAACCAGTTTTGGTAACCTAATTAACCATAACCTGTAGCTCACTGTTGTGGGGTTTACTGCGCTATTGCTCTCCCAACTCGTGGTCGTGCTCTCGAGTCAAATTCAGTCGGTTTTAATACTTCTGCCGCAAAAATACATTTTCTTGACATTGAAACCAAGGTTACATCATTTGCTAGACGTCCGATTCGATGCTTTAAAGATCATAAATACGGACACACAAACATATTGTCATGGTATAAAAAGATGTTCACACTGCTCCCAAGACCACCATGGCGGACGAGATAATGCACAGCCATTCCCATCCGAAGAATCTCTCTGCTTTTATTGCAAAGTAAACAGCCACCCTACGGGACACAATGACTGCCGCAGAGACAAAAATTGAGAAATTCTCTTATTTCAGATAGACAATAAGGTTGGTCGACGAGATGCTATAACCTCAATTCACTCTTCCCAGGCTGACTCACACCTAGGAGAAAATATGAGCATCATTTCCTACTTTCTTCCTTATAACGCTCATAGATAATGGTACGGGCAAATCTGTTCCCTCCATGAATCTATTCATCATGAATTCATTTGTACAACAACTAGGCGGTAAACTGGAAACCTTCTGCCGTCAAGGATTGAATAATCCAACCCATCTCATAAAACTCCAACAAACGCACTAATAAAAATGACCAGTTAGGCAAGCACAAAGTAACTGTTGAATTACATGCTTTCTTTAACACTGCAAAACAAATTACATACCCTTCCTGCTACACTCTCCAACTGGCCTGAGTGCTTTTCAGCATGTTTATCTAAGGATCACAAAGTTACCAAAGTTTCTCTAGCAGCATGAATCAAATCATAAAATTCTCGTTCTTATGCTCACCAAATCACATCCCCAATATCTGACGCTGCGGTATTCATTGTAATCTCGGGTAACATGGGAAAACAAAAACTACGACTGCGCCTGCAATATGCAAAAAGGCCTTGAATACGGCCACATCATCAAATAATGCAAGCCGGACACACTTCAACGTGGTAAGAAGTGAACCGATGAGCACGCTAGGAAAGATTGCCAAGTCTTGCAACCTACGTGCTACAACGGCTCACCTCTATGAGTTAGGTGACGGCGATGACAAGAGCACATTGATCAAGGGACATGACTATCATACAAAACGACCGTATCATCACACGGAAACATGCTATTCAAATCTGGCGCCACGCAAACCCAACTCGCCTTAATTATGCCAATTTTGTTGAATTTACGTCTAAACCAACCCCTCAGACGATGCTCATACATCATCACAACCTAACAAGAAGATCTCAACACCGCTCCCTAGCAGTAACACTATTGCTCCCAATCCAGCAACCGCTCTTGTGATATCGGGGAGTGGCCCTAGCAATAATCTCACCGGCGCCTAAGAGGACACTGAAATGGATGCTGCCCTCTCAGTCGACCATGCAGTGAGGTCCACTAACATACAGACACTAGGCCGAATCCTCCAGGAAGGGGGTAGCCGACGACAAGGCTCACATCACACTCGCACAACTTAGCGCATGTGCGCTAAACGGCCCGGCTTCAAGATTTCGCAACACACTGGGTCATGAGCGCGGTTCGAGGCCTGTGTCAGCAGCAGGGCCCGACAGCGTGACTGGTTTACCCCTGCCTCGTCATGATGACCCCCCCCTCCACAAACGATGAGATGACAAGGGTGGGAAAGCCCATCAGAGCGACGTCAAAATTATCCATTCATTATCATGCCCAAAGCACGAACATCTCACCAGCGCGATCATCGCCTGAGCTAGGAAGCTTTGAAAATCTTGAACGATCTTGTAACCGCAGGCTACACAACCAACGATGCAGTTTGAAAAAGCCTTCCATAGAGGAAGGGCGTCATTACTTAAGAAGCAAACACCTAGAGTGGACACCCTCTTCCTCCTCCTCCTACAAGAGCACTCACGTCCCCAAAGGCAGTGATACCAGCACACCACGGTCTACAGAAAGCCTATGCTCCCGCCAACGCTTCGATCTCTGTTTCCTGGGCCAACTCAGACATGAACACCACAATAGTTATTACAAACCACGCGACCACTCCAGATTATTAAGGCGTGAACGTGAACTGCGTTCAAAATAAACAATAGCACAAAACTTCAGTGGAACTGCCAAGTACTTTGGAACTAGAAAAAAAATTACTTTCCCTAATCTCCACCAACACAGGCCGCACGGAGTCACGGCTCAACTGGAAGGGTGAACACTCTTTTTGCCTTCAGACTCCCCTCTTCTTCACCCTTCACCATCTCTCCTTTTCTCCCCCATCCAGATTTGCTTAACTTTTATGTACCTCGCTTGCATCTTATGTTTAGTTCAAATTCCCTTTAACTTGTCTCAGACTCCTTCTTGGAAACTCTCCTAATATTCTTTGCACACAAACACACGCACACACACGTGCACGCGCAAACAGACACGCACACTCAAACATTCACATACCGGTTGTAACTATTCTCCTTACGGGTGGCAAATAACAGCCAAGTTGCGTTCTTGCTTTCATGAAACCTATTTCTACGACTAATCCTTTTTCTTTCCATTCTTGCTGTTCTCATGCGCGAAATTCCCTACTCCTAATGTAGATCGCAGACATGGGCTTAACGTTTTCTGTCTTCTTCATCTTCCACCTCAGAAGGTATTGGAGCGTGTAGCCCGGTGCCTTAAGGACTAGCTACTTCGAATATTTACGGCTCTTGAAGCAGGGTAGGTAGTGTGTTGATCATCCTTACTGCCATCCCGGGAGTGCTGGGACCATATGGCCTCAGCGCCTTGGGAGTTTCTGTACTTCCTTTGGCACTCGTCCATACCATAGACGTTCGCCGCGTAAAGGACTTTGACTTTGTGCAGTAGTAAACCAAATCGAACATTAAAATAAGAAAAACAAAGACTAACTTAATGCAGCACTGTTTGCTGGTTTGACATTAGCGCCAGAAGGACGATGGCTCTAGCGCGCTAGAAAGCCTCGTCACTCAGATCAAATCTCCACCTATAAACCTTTGGTGATAGGACTCCAAATGATAAAATTCCGAGAGGCCGCCACCGTCACAATCCCTCGATATGTCATACATCGCCACATCAATGCGTCTGCACACGGTGGAGTGACACTCATGATACACCAAAGTGTACCTTACCTCCCCCTTCCTCTGAGGACGGAACTTCAAGCTGCATTGCTATGAAGATAACGTTTCAAGAACAATAACAGTGGTATCTATCTACTCGTCACAAAGCCATGACCTCTCGGGAGCACTAACAATGCCAGAATTTCTGAACCAACTGCCCTCTCCCAGTCTCCTCCCTGGGGACTTTGACAGCTGCTTGAAAACTGACCCCAGGGGAGTGATAATGACCAACACCATAGACACTCACAACCTGGTTCTTGTCACTGACGGGACGACGCACCAAATCACTTTCGAAAATTAAACCGTCATCGACTTATCGGAAATTAAACAGTCATCGACTTATCCACACTGGCTCTCCCACTCGTTTGTGGAGTTCTGCCTTCAACACTCGACAGTGACCGTATCCCAGTTACCAAATCACTTCTCATCAACCAACCAAACAATCCTGCTATTTAAGAACCTCGTTTTAACTACCGGAAAGCCAGCTGAGAAGAATACTCGGACATATCGCGTGACACGATATGGATGGCATCCGAGATGACCGTACTTGTGATACTTCACTCGAACCGCACCGGGTGCACATCAGTATAATCAAGAATCTCCCTTTAGACCCCCGTGAGAATCTATCAAGAGTGTTCAACATAATGTATTCAAACTCATTTCTCCCTGATCAAAGGCAGAAATCTGTAATCATCCCAATACCCAAACCGGGGGGATTCCATTGCGAGGAACTTACCAGCGTCCTCTGTAAGGTGATGGAAAGAACGTGGTTCTCATATTTTTCGACTTCTAAAAAGCATATGACACTACCTGGAAGTACAAAATCATGAAGTATCTCACCGCAAAGGCCTGGCAGGCTTCTAACCACGTTTTGTCTTCCAATTTCTGCAAAATCGTACCTTCAGTCCCCTCTGTCACCATCGTATCCGCTAGAAATGAACGTCCTCCAGGGTAGCGTCCTCAGTTTCACTCTTTTCATCCTCAAAATCGACCAGCTAGCCGATATTCTTCCGCTTGACGGAAGACTGCTTTCATTACTATGCGTGGACAACCTAGAAATAAGCAACAGGCATCCTAGCTTTTAACAATTCAACATGAACTCCAGAATTGTGGACCTGGTCGAGAAATGGGCTTCCTTAAACGGATTCCTATTCTTGCTCTATAAAACTAGAAGCATGCACTTCACACTTGTGCCCGGCTGTCACCTGAAACCTGCTCTAAAGCTACACAACACCCTCCTAGTACACGAAGAATCTACAAAATGTTTGGGTCTTGCGTGGGACAAAAAACTTGCATGACGAACCCGCAGTTCAGCCCTGGAGATGCAGATACAGATACTAGGCCGCATCCCAAAGAAAAGGGAGTGGCCGACGGTAAGGCGCACCTCACACCCTTATACGCTCACACTCACACAACTCAGCCCGTTTGTGCTAAAGGGTCCGGCCGGTAACCTCGCAACACACACTCTGTGTCATGAGTGCGGTCCGAGGATCCGTTGTCAGCAGCAGGGCACGACAGTTTTCACTGGTTAACCCCCGTCGCCTCATAAAAGCCGGCCCCCCTCCCCACCCACGAACATCCCGACCACGGGATGCCAAGTGCGGGAGAGCACATCAAAGCAGCGTCAAAATCAACCATTCACAACCATTCTCCACTCACGCCTGTTCATTGCACGCTCTCTCGCCACCTCCACATTCATGTTTCTCCTTCCCAACGCCTGCTCCAGACCATTCATCCACCCAAACTTTGGTCTACTTCTAGGCCTGCGACCACACGCCTCCGCATTCATCACACTTTTCACCAATCTCCCTTCATCCATCCTCTCCATGTACCCGAACCATCTCAGTACACGCAAATCCACTCTGTTCTCCAACTTCTTCACCATCCCTGTTCTGATTCGAACCACGTCGTTGGTGATCCGGTCTCTCAGCGTTACTCCAGCCATGCTCCTCAAACGCTTCATCTCGAAAACATTCAACCTTCTTTTCTCCTCTGCTCTCACCCCCCAAGTCTCAGCTCCGTAGAGCACAGTTGAGACAACACCCTCATACAGCCCTCTCTTTGCTTCCATCCCCATCGTCCTACAGCTCATTACACTCGTCAGTGCACCCAACACTTAACGCCCCTCCTTCACTCGCGCCTTCACTTCAGTTTCCACTTGTTCAGTTATCTCCAAACGGGAGCCCAGATACTTAGAACACTGAACTTCCTCCAAGAGCTCTCCATTTTGGGGAACACTAAATTTGCTCGCATCGACAGTCCTCAAGCATCTCATTACTTAACTTTTACCCACGTTCACTCGAAGCTTCCTCCTCTCACACACTCCACCAAACTCAGACAATAGCCTACCTAGCTTCTCCTCTAAATCCACAACCAGGGTCGTATCATCCGCAAATAGCAACTGCCAACTCCGCCTATTCGCTTCCAACAGTTCCAAGCCTCAACCCAGCACACTCGCCTTCACCTCCCTGACCACTCCATCCATATAGAAGTTGAACAGCCAGGGAGAGATCACGCAGCCTTTCTCATTCCCACTTTCACTGTGAAGCAATCACCCACCTCGCTGCCCACTCTGACACATGCTCGGCTGCCAACATAGAAACTCTGCAATGGCTTCAACAGATGTCCGCCCACTCCATACTAACGCAACACCCTCCCCAGCGCTTCCCTGGCAATCCTATTGTATGCCTTCTCCAGATCTATGAAGGCCTAGAACACATCCGTTCCTTTTGGAAGGTACTTCTCACAGACCTGTCTCACTGCAAAACTCTGATTGGCTCACCCTATACAACTCCTAAAGCCACACTGTTCCTCTCCAATTACGCAGTCCGTACAGTCTCTAATCCTTTTGATCAGCACTCTCCCGTACAACTTACCAACCACACATAACAGACTGATACCTCTCGAGTTGCAGCATTCATTTTTATCTCCTTTGCCCTTATATAGCGGAACAATGCAGGCACTACGACACTCACTCGGTACCACGCCTGCAACAAAACACAAGTTCAGTAACCTCACCAACCATTCGACAATCGTTACTCCTCCCTTCTTCAGGCACTCTGTTGCAATGCCATCCAAACCTGGGGCTTTCCCTGCTTTCATCACCTCATGCGCCTCTTCCCTGGCAATGTCCGCCACAAGTCTTTCTCCCAAAACTGGTATCCGAGCCCCACCACCAACAGCAACAATGTCAGTCTCTCTGTCATCCTCGACATTCAACAATTCATCAAAATACTTGGCCCACCTCTTCCGTACATCACCACTTTCTGACAATAACTGGCCGTTTTTATCTTTCACTACTTCATTCTTTCCGGTTTCTCCCTTTCTCATCCTCTTCACCTCTTTCCATAACATCTTTTTGTTCTCTTAGAAATTATGGCACAACCGTCTGCCCCACCTGGCATCAGCGTTCCTTTTGGCTCTCCTCACCACCCGCTTCACCTCGTTTCTCCTCTCTGTAGCTTGCATAAGCCACCACCGACTTGACCTGCAATCAATCCTTAAACGCTCCTCATTTCCATTATACCGCTGGTTTGACCTCCTCGTTCCACCACTAGCAACCTTACCTTCTGCACCCGCCCACACGGCGCGCACCACACACCTTCTTCGCGCATCTCAGCAACGCATCCCTGAACGCCTCCCATTCTTCTTCCACATCTCTCAGGTCCTGTCCTCTCACGTTGTCATATTCTTCCACCAACGCCGGCTGGAACTCCGCGGCTCTACTTTTCACATTCAATCCGCTCACTTTCACTACCTCTTTTCCTCCTCTTGCTCGTTTGTTGCCCTTCCACTTCTGCTCCACTCTTAATCTACCTTCCACCAGCAAATGGTCAGACACTCTTCAACCCTCCCCTCTCAACACCCTCACATCCAACAGCCTCCCCACCACTCTCCTCGATATCAGCACCAAATCCGTCGGTGCTCTCTCCACCACTGCACCACGAATCATCTTTACCCATGTGTACTTGTGAATATCTCGCTTCTTGAACGAACTGTTCCCGACCACCAACTCCTGCTCCAAACACAGACCTGTCAGGTTTTCTCCAATGTCATTTCTACCGGGAACGTCATACCTTCTTATCATATTCTCGACCACTACATCTCCAGCTCACGCAATAAGGTCACACAGTACAATTACATTGAAATGACCTTCAAAACTCTCAATACACTCACTCATGTCAGTCCAGAATTGCTCCCTCTCCTCTTCACTCCTCTTGCTGCCAGGTCCGTAAGCACTCACAAATGCCCATCTTTCTTCGCCTAACTCAACTTTCACCCACATCAATCTTGAGGACACCTCCTCATATTCGGTAGCGTTACTAGCCAACTGATCACTCAGTATCAAGACTACACCTTTTCGTGCCCAACCTTCCTCCACACCTGACTTTCTACCACTTACCACACCAAACTTACATTTGCCCTTACCTTTCAATTTTGTCTCTCTCAGCGCCAACACATCAAACTTCCTCCTCACGAACAGCTCACCAATCTCACTCCTCTTTACCTCATTCGTACTACAGCCACGCACATTCAACAACTCTAACAATAGGGTTCGGAAAGGCGTGAGCCTCTCCTTCCCCCGCTCGTTTTGCCATCTCTGAGGAAGGGTCTTACTGAGAAAGGGATTCCTAGCCCTGGAGACTCACGGCAGAAAATCAACGGGAGTTATCCTCTCTGTAACCTACATGAAATCCGATCCCGATACGTCACCGGCATGACTTTTTTCAAAACAATAATGCGCTCATTCAGCGACCACGGGGCCGGCATTTACGGCTCAGCAGTCAAAATGACCGTAAAACCCTTCGATTATCTTGAACAACGTTCTGCGTATCACAATCGGCGCGTTCCGTTCAGTCCCCATCGAATCTCTGAACGTGCTTGCTAACGAGATTCTTCTTCCGCTCCGGAGAGACGAGCTCTCGCTACATTGACCTAGAGCCTTATCAACAATCCCCCCTTTTTTCCTTACGCGCGGACAACTTACTGACCTTGCTGTACATCAATCACAAGGCAATCGAGTCTTCATTCTCCTACCGAATTCTTCAAATCAGCACACCAACGTGGATGATTGGCCCACCGCTGGTCAACCTAGATTTGCAAGTGACAGTAAAGCAACAATTTCAGCCAACACGTACTGCCGAAAATTTTCGAAACTGCTTGAGGAACAAGACTCTGAGCACAATGACGCTGCAAGGGATCATCTGTTGAAACTGTTGGGCCCTGCTGTTAAACTGATCTCGGACCTCACTCCTGACCCGATGTGTATGTTGTGGGATCTCCTGGCAAGACCCTCTAGCGTGGCTAGTTGGTTTGCCTGTGAGTGTATGAGAGGAGTTTGAGCTGCGTTATGTCGTCGGCCACCCTCTTTTCTGATTTATTCGGCCGTGTGCCACTCCGCAGTTGAGGTCTTTAGTGAATTCATTTTTCACATGAAAAGCCAGCTCAATTGATCTGCCTGAAGACCTAACTATTCTTGATTCCATTTCCTGGTTTTGTTGTGGGTGATTTTCTGTTGGAGTTTGTTTAGTTTTGTGGAAATACTTCTTTCTTGCTCGTCTCCTTGTAGGTGGCTCATGCACCTATTTTTTTTAATAGTTTTTTGTGTCTGTGTGTGCTCTGTCTCTGGATGTTGTTGTGGTGTTGGAGTTGTGGCTGTCCTGGTTCTGGTGTGCGTCTGGCGTCACCGTGCGCTTTTCTGGTGTACGCTGTTTCTTTTTGTCATTCATGCTGACGTGTGCATGTGAAAGCCGATGGTGCGCACTAATTCCAGTTCCTAAACCTGTGTTTACATAGCTGTTCTTGATTTTCAACTGGAGCGCATGGCTGTGCTGGCCTCCCTGGCTCTTTTGCTCCTCAACAGCTTGTGGTGTTGCTGGAGGAGGCTGCAAAGGTAAGAGACGATGGTAAGAGACCTTATAATTAGCGCAGTGATGATACCAGTGTACGATTTAATTAACTTGTTGAGGTATTTAGGTTCGTGTACAAACTATGATTGTCTTACATGTCACCACACCCACTCAGGCCATAGTGTAGAGCGTCATCCACATCATTGCAGTCGTGTAACACCTCACCCTTGCTTCCAGGTGTGCTCGCTACTGCTCTCTCATGGCGCCGACCCAACGTTGTTCAACTGCCACTCCAAGAGCGCCATTGATCTCGCTCCCTCACGAGACCTGCAAGACAGACTAACATGTGAGCGGTGGCTCTTGTAGTGGCCCCTCCACTACTAATAATTTTTGATTAAAACATTTGTAGCTGTACAGTTACTTGTCTATTTTCACCATTTCTTATCGTTAATGTGGGGCAAATTTGGTAACTCCTTGATTTGGTTCTTGGCGTCATGACATAGAATCGATCTTACCGCTGCAGGACATGTGTACTGGACACACCCAAGTTGGCATGAATTATCACTCATCCATGACTTGTAGACGAGTTAAATGTCTTGTTGATTAACTTACGTGTGGATACAGGATTCATAAACCACAGTTCTGTTAAAATGCTAATTTATATCACTCACGCTAAAGCTATTTAAAAAAACGCAACACAACTGTTGGGTTCCTACAGATACAGACACTAGGCCGCATCCCAAAGAAAGTGGGGTGGCCGACGGCAAGGCGCACCTCACACCCTCTTACGCTCACACTCACACAACTTAGCCCTTTTGTGCTAAAGAGTCCGGCCGGTAGCCCCTCAACTTACACTCTGAGTCCCGAGTGCAGTCCGAGGAACCGTTGTCAGCAGCAGGGCCCGACAGTTTTCACTGGTTTACCCCCGCCGCGTCATAATGGCCCCCC
>SDVV010020206.1:0-13366 GCA_016164225.1 Gammarus roeselii
ATATGTGAACCCTTACCATTACGCGCCCATCCATCAGAATTGTGTATTAGCAGGCTGTTTTGGGTAGACACTGGCGTAAGAATATAAGGAAGCATTTCTTGCGGAACCAAGTCTCATGTGAAAGACACTGGCCGTAGCTGATTAGTCAGGTAAACACAGCGTATCCATCCTCTCCGCCAGAAAAGCCATACATGCATGATATCATGCTCCATCTCGGGTCGGCGGCATAAAGTGTCATCTACGTGGTCAACAATAGTGTCATTTCGTTGTCAAATATATAGTTTTATTTAAGTCACAGACTATTTTGTTATTTGTAAAGGCAACTTATTTACTCTATTTCTACGTCATCAAACGACATTAACAGGTAAAAAACATTGTTATGCTATCTACGGCGTCAGCTTCGATCGAGAGGACAAATAACAATGAACTTGCGATTTTAGAATTCCATGATCAATAGTTACATTAAAAGTTTATTTGAAAGTAACGGACATAACCATTGAATTTGTAAAATACAATGGTTATATTTGTTACTTTCAAATATACTCCCTGAAAGCATGAGGGAATAAACTGCAGCTTTTTACAAGTCGTTCTTGCGAGCGATTATAAATGTTTCATAATAATCTGTGTTTGTTATATCCCCTTCAGTTCGAGATGTTACAAATGCCTGACAAATCTCTACATATATAGCCACTGAATAGTGGATTTTGTATCAAGTTTTCGAGATTTATTTTAGGGTTCGTCTCCGCATTTCAAAATAATTTCCCGCTCAGCAAAGATAGCTTCATATTTTACTTCTTATTCTGTCATCCAGACAAACAATATATTCTCATGTGTAATGTAATTTCCGTGTAATGTAACTGTAGTTTTAGATCAACACTGTTCTGATTGTGTGGAAGGGGGCGTGGCAGTTTAACTCGGGGCCATGACGTCCGACCAATGAGATCAAAGCAGTGTGGGTACTATGTGTGTGATTGGGTGATTCAAAGTCGAGCTATTAACCAGAGGGGCGACAGCGAATGCGGGGAGGCACTGCGTACGGAGTAGAGGGAACTTCGAGACCGACACTGAGGCAGTGAGGTCACGCGGCCGCT
This sequence comes from Gammarus roeselii, assembly GCA_016164225.1. NCBI lineage: Eukaryota > Metazoa > Arthropoda > Malacostraca > Amphipoda > Gammaridae > Gammarus > Gammarus roeselii. The sequence continues at coordinate 1,092 of SDVV010020206.1, forward strand.
GAGGCCCTCAGCCAGAGCCTGATGCGGCCAGGGGCAGTCGCAGTACACTGTCACCTGTAAAAATCTGCATGAGCATAACCTTCAAGAGGGCCGTGACTTAGACTCAACATATCCAGCGTCGGGTCGCAACGGAAGGGGAGCTGACTCCATTACGTATTCATCCGCTGCAAGTCTGCAAGAGCAGTACGCCTGTCACCGATATCAGTCTGCGGGGGCATCGTCGTCATGGGGAGAATGGATTTCAGCTATTGGGACAGAGACCCTACGCATCCAGCGCCGGGGCTGAATGGAAGGAGGGGGAGGGGCGCAATTGTGATGCGTACACACTGCAAAGCTGCTAGCGCAGTGAGCCTGGCACCTGTATCGGTGTGCGGGGCATTTTCTTCAAGCGTGGGGAGTGACGCCGTGGTGATTCTTTCTATTGGCGTGGTGGATCGTCAAGAGCTTCGGTCGGCAGCTGCGGGGGTACCTCCGGTATTGCGTAGCTGGCTCATAATTGTGTTAATTAGTTCCGAACGGGGCCACGTAGGTCTAAAGATGTGTGGAAATTCCGTCGGTGTGGCACCTCTTTTTTTTCGTTATAACTGGTCAGGTTTCCCAGCAGTGTTTTGTGGAAGTCCGGGACCATTTTTATCGGCGTTCAATTAGGTTGTTCCTATTAAAACTGAGTACATGAGTTTCAAAATATATATCATTAACCGGAGTGATGTGTTTTTACCCATGCAGCCAATTCAATAGCATACCTATTTGTCTTTTTTGTCTCCTGCTATTCGCCTAGACCCTCCTCCGCTATCACTATACCTCTCTGCTCGAGCAACGGCGCCCTTGGACCACTTGCAACGTATCCAAACGTGCAACTGCATGGTTTTAATTTCTATCTTCCACTATACCCATAATGTTTTATTTTGCCTTATCATGAATTGACCGTCTGAGTGTCGATATTAACTTCAGTGTCGCCTCTATGCAAAAACTTATGGACGGTCATAGAGCCAGAACAGTTGAGTGCATAAGTGTTAGCCGCCGCATTTCTTTGTGTTTTTTTGTCTGATGAATCACTGTGCCAGCAATGAGTGTCGATGAGTCTCATCGGTGTTAGTTATTAGGGGGGAGGGGGGGGGGGTGTTGATTAAACCGCGGTAGATCGACCTGAATTTCTCGGAATTCACTCATGTAGTGTATTGATGCGGTGGATACAACTAATTAAAAAAAATCATCAGGGTGTATAACTCGGAATCACGCGATATTTATTCTCATGGACAATTGTTGCATCTAACAAGGCTGAAGAAAATTATGTTACCCCACAAATTGTGACATGGACGTGAGTGCAAATTATGAGAGAAGAGTTGCAGTGATAATTTCATGATTTGTAGTCAACTAGTCGTGACGTGTTGCATTGAAAAGTTTATTTCTTTATGAACTAATCCAGTGTTAATCCTTGTGTGTGGGGGAAGGAGGGAAGGGGCGCTAAATTACAAAGGGGGAGTTCCCTTCAACTGAATAGGGGAACATTCTCTGGAGATATTCGTGTTCGGGACGATTGTGGTTGTCCAGTGTAACATTTTGAAGTTACCTCTTTGTATCTACGGCGATTGTGTGACTTATGTGTGATCTGTCGCATTGCTAAATTTATTAATTCATGGACTGACATAGTGTAAGTCATTGTCCCGTGTCAAATTCGCAGCGTAGGTAGAACTAACTATGAACTTCGGTTTGTGTACCCTTTTAAGTACATTACTTCGATGTGAGTGTATACTTTCTACTAACAAGAACGTTTCTTTTTATTCAGTTATCTTAGTATTGGATGGATAGAAGGAGAGACATGAATGTGGAGGTGGCGAGAGAGCGTGCAATGAACTGGCGTGAGTGGAGAATGGTGGTGAATAGTTGATTTTGACGCTGCTCAGATGTGCTTTCCCGCCCTTGGCACCCCGCTGTCGGGATGGTCGTGGGTGGGGGGGCCCGGTCATTATGACGCAGCGGGGGTAAACCAGTGAAAATTGTCGGGCCCTGCTGCTGACGACGAATCCTCGGACTGCACTAGTGACCCAGAGTGTATGCTGAGGGGGTACCGGCCGGACCCTTGAGCACAAAAGGGCTAAGTTGTGTGAGTGTGAGCGTATGAGGGTGTGAGGTGCGCCTTGCCGTCGGCCACCCCCCTTTCTGGTGGATGCGGCCTAGTGTCTGTATCTGTATCTTAGTGTTGTTAATTTGCAGCTAACGAATTCCCAGTCCCAATTGCCATCTCCTTTACCTCGTTTACTGCGTTTTTCACATCATGTTTGTATTATAACATTTTCACCTTCGTGTACCATACATAGGGCAGCTGCAACTCTTTTCCTACCGTATGACCAAATGTCCTTTGAGGTCAAATTTCAACGTCTGAGCGAACCCTTTGACTGGGAGCGGGGCACGTGTCAGCAACCCAGCTAACGAATTTTTCCATTGTCTGCAAGGTAGGCCGAATGTAAGCCACACTGCTACGATCATCCAGTAATTTCACCCCATGTGTGCCTATCTGATAACACCGTTAGGCTTGAGTGCCGTCACAGGGAACCTTTCACCGTTAAAAATTGATGTGTCAGCACTCTGGTCAACCGCTTGAAGTGGTTAACTGTGTTAAAAAATATTCCCCTCGCACGACCGAAGAGCCTGTGTGGCCAACGGATATTTCCAACCTTACCAACTCAGCGTAAAGTGACTCTTTGTTTGTCTTCAGTACAGCGCAGGCCTAAAGGCCAAGCGGCTCCTTCCACAATGCCAACAGTCAACCGCCAACTGCACGTTTCGGGAGCGCTGCCGCGGCTACGGTAGCTCAGCGGTAGCTAGTTACAAAGCGGTGCCCACCACACCAATCCTGCGAGACGGTCTCAGAGCTGTTGCCGACCGCGACGGTAAAAGAAAACTGACCCTTTCCTTTTCAGGGAAACTACTCGAACCGAGACAGGGCCCGCTCGACTATCAGCGGTGTCAACGAGGTGTCAACGTGTAGTCCATAATTCATGTTTACCAAAGTGTAATTAGAAGTAATCTAACATTTCAAGCAATCTGTAGGGCAAGTTTCACGATCACCTCTGGCTTTGGAGCAGGCCGCTGGAGACAGAGGATATGTTTTTCTTCTCCTGCAAGGAAAATAAGATTTCACTAACTGTTAAAATAAGCTAATCCGGATTGGAATACTTAGGAATAGAAATATGTATGTAACTATAACAATGTAACCACATAACATGTTTCAGTAGAATGTACTAACATATACGTTTCAACCGTTCAATAAACAGTAGGGGAAAGGGGGGAAATTAGCAGGACCAATCTAGACCCTAGCGGGTATCAATGTGTGACCAGCTGCCTCCGTGACGATTTTAAGTGTCGCTGTTTTGTAATAATTACTTATTCTGTATTTGACGTAAATGTTCGTTGGAAATTGAGACCATATAGTTCACAATGTCTCCGTGTACGAAGTAACCTCAGAGGCGGTTGCATGATGCTCGAATCCTTGTCCTAAGGCACCTCGAGGAAGGTCATGAATGCCAAAATGGGTTATGTTGTGGCATCCGGCCGATGGCTTTCCAGAACAGAGGGTGTGCAATGATTTATACTGTGCGAGATGTTTTTATGTGTGTGTTGCGTTCACGGTCCGTTGCACTACGTGCTATGCCGAGTTTACAAGGCAGGAATGATTTACGATAGGAGTCTCGCTGTATACTTGTTCACTTTGGCAGAGTGACTCTGGATGTCTGATGGACGGCACAAATTCCTGGTCGGTGGTCGATGGCATGAGGTGAAACAATGTTTATGTTGTGTGTTGAATTCACGGTCATTCAGTCACGAATCTCAAGTCGAGTCTTCAAGGCGGGTAAGATCTTAAAATGAGAGTCACGTTGCAAATTGTTTACTTCTGACAGAGTGACTAGGGCGTTGAATTGACAACCCAGAATTGACTAGTGATGAATGACATGAGGTGAACCAACGTTATGTGTAAAGCTCACTGAGGAGCTCCGAGTTCGACAAGGTGGACGTGTTCACGGCTTAGCCACAAAGGCCGCACTGGGGTAACCTGGGTGAATGGGAGGCAACCGTCTTGGTGGCGCATCCACACGCAAATGGGCGTCAGAAACATTAACAATTGGAGAATGAGGCAACGATAGCTTCTGCTGGAGAAGCCGAGACACACGAGCGCGAGCATCCAGGTCACGGTTAACTGTGAGATAGCGAGAGGGAGCTACGCGGAGAACATGTGCGGTTGAATGTCAGAGTAGGCAATAGGTAGAAACGAGGAGCTGGGAACCTCGAAAAGTCAGACTGTCAGGGTAAGAAGGACAGCGCAGGAAGATGAGGGGAAGAACGTAAGGATTTAAGGAGAAAATGCATGCGTTGCGTGACATTTTCTTGTTTGGGTGAGGGGGCCGTGTATTGTAATTTCCGTGTAATGTAATTTTAAGTCTGCACTGTTCTGATTGTGTGAAAGGGGGCGGGGTATTTGAACCCCGACTAATAAGATCAAGGCATTGTGGGTGCCTTGTGTGTGAATGGGTGATTCAAAGTCGGGCCATGAACCAGAGGGGCGACAGAGAACGCGGGGAGGCACTGCGTTTGGAGTAGAGGGAACTTCAAGACCGACACTGAGGCAGTGCGGTCACGCGGCCGCTTGGGCCCTCAGCCAGGGCCTGTCACCTGTATAGATCCGCGGGAGCATCCCTTTCAAGAGGGGCCGTGACTTTAGCTGGGGGGGGGAGGACCCTACACATCCAGTATCAGGGCGCAACGGGAGGGGAGCTACAAACATCACAAATATAGTTGCATATTGATTCTTTCGTTCTGTCAAATTCTATATTTATACTGATTTATTATCATTCTGCCTATTGACCAAAGATTGTTTTTTTTATTGATGTAAGATATTTGTCAGAAAGTAATGTTCACTAATAAAGAAGCTTGCAATTTTATCCACGAGGGAAAAATCTTTTCGTGGATGCTATTCAGCTGGTAGAATATATGAATACAAATGCTTTTTTTTTCTCAGGAGTTCCTCTGCAAAGGCGTTGGTCAAAAATGGTTCAAAATTTAGAAACAAAGATATCGGAGCAAAAATAGCAGAAATAGTGCCAAAATATATTTGCTTGAATGGAAAGTAGATACAGACGCAACACAGAATACCTCAGAAGGGGGGTGGGAGACGCCCCTACCAGTCCTCTCATGCATTCACACACATACTGAAACATGCCCTTCAGCACTAGAGGGTCTGGCTTGGAAAACAACAAACATTTCGTGGCCGTAATGAGGTCAGAGATAAGTGCTGGATGTTATATGAACTGCTGTATTTTAGCTGTTCACTTGCTCTTCCTAAATTTTGCTGTTCCAGAAATCTGTTGTAAACTATTCTAATTTCATAACGACTGATTTCAAAAGATGCTAATGATCCAAGGCTGCTCAACAGTACGGTTCGCTTGCTCTTCTTCTGCTTATGATGGCCGGAAAGCGGACACGTCAGTAACGGCGGACGGCCCTCTAGAAAAACTTCGTTTGTCAGATTTCTGTACCAGCTGCGAGTGGGGGGAGTGAGATTAAGGCACGTGGAAAAATTAGACTTGATGCTTGATCAACGGACTTAAAATTTTTGTGATTCATAGATACGATATGTTGAGAATACATGCAGTATACTTCATCGGAGTTACAAAATTCGAACAGCAACTGACATTTCTCTTCGACTAATTGTCATGAAAGATGGTGTTCATTGCTAAAATTATTATTCGTAGCATACAAAACAGAACAGATGTTTCGTAGAAGGAATATTGCAAACACATGGCGAATTATAAATCAGTTACAGACTAGCCAGATTCCTATTTGGCGAATGCATTTCGGAAATATAAAAATATGGATGACGTCCCCAGTATTTTTTACTCATTCAATAAGCTGTTTAACATGTTTCATCTAGTTTGCGCTGCATCAACTTGGAAAACACCACCAGCCTTGGCAAATGATATTCGCGTCAAACTTCAGCCAGTGTGCATTGGTGATGTCACTAATGTTGGAAATAAGTGCGAAGCCTGGGTCCGGCATTGCACAGCCAGGAAAGGACGCTAGCAGGGATGACATATAGTCTGTTAACCCTACTAAAGGCATGTTCGAGCGTCACGCTAACCGGGCATGTAGTGCAATTTTGCACTACACATTGCTTTCAAGGTCATAACTTCGTTGATTTTATAAGTGCCGGCATTATTTCTTGCCTAATATGCACACAAACTATATAACATCATGTTCAACAAGAAATAAAATCTCAAGGACAAGCACAAATAAAAATTTGAAGCATTATAAGAAACAATTTACTGTTTAAATGCTCGCGTTGCCTCTGGCAGCCAAGTCAGGAGAGTCCGGGTAGTGCTGCTCTCTTCCTGTGCCGCGAGAGGAACCTGACAAGAGAAAACTGTTGTGTGAGTGACCGTTCACGGGTAACTGAAACAGTCTGTATAGTCATCCATTGCTAATTGAAACATTTTGCTAAATATCCTAGCGCTGTCCATCATGTTGTTCAATGTTACAGAATGGATTTCACTGATCATGAAGTTTAGCTGAAAATAATCTATTTGTGGAAATTTCGGGCAAATGTGATTATTGATAGTTGTAGCTATGCCATTGACATTATCAATAACAAAGTTTTATTATTGTTCATTGCAAGGTTCCTCAGGTGGATTTTTTTTCGTGCAATATGAAAAAAATCATGGTTTGCATTTTTCTACCGAATGAGAGCTGCTGCAAAAATTTTGTTTAAATCTCATCGAGAGCTAAAAAAAATCCGGAGGAATTAGAGCAGAACTGCAATTGTCGTTGAATAATTTGAATAATTATCTAAATGCAGCAAACCTGTCATACTTCCATCGCTCAGTACTAGTAGTTGGATCATCGAAGGAAATATGTGAATGGATAAATTAAAATCGCTCAAATTATATGCAAGCGCTAAAGGCATGAGTTCCCACTTCATCAGAGAATAGCAACTGAAGGCTTTGATGATTCAACACTTGTAGGCCACGAAGGTACAACAGACCAATGAATGCTCTCATCGCTTAGATGACATGCAAGCGATAAAAGCGGGGGGGCCCATTTCATCTGAGAATAGCAACTGAAGGCTTTGACGATTCAACCCTTGTAGACCACGGAGGTGCAACAGACCAATGAATGCTCTCATCTCAGTCAATTCCACTATTTTCACATGCGGAAACAACGGGTTTTCAAGTTGCAGCTGGACGGTAGCAATGGTGACAGCAATCTTCATATTTGTTCGTTGAATAATTTTGTCCAACATCTCATCAAAGAAAAAGAAATTCCATGTTTCATAGGACGTCACAGCATCACGGGAACCCACCTTCACCTGTGACTTGGTCGTGATGATATTCTCAGCCACTTTTTTCTAATCCGTTAGTCGAATTGTTTATTGTTTTTCCTTGCTAATTCTTTGTCTATTGTTTTGCCTGGCTCATTCCTGGACTTTTTATTCATCACTACAGTATGGTTTTCTTCGGTAGCTGGATCTTCAACAGCATTGCAGTTTAGCTCAGCGAGCGATGAATCAATGCTATGAACTTATCCGGGTTAGTGTCGGAATTTGGTGCCGACTGCCCGGATTCACTATATCTTCTCTGGGTTCATCACTGATACGCGATGTTATTAGCCTTTAGATTTTCGTCATTCTATCTAAACATCGCATCATTGTTATCTACTGGAAACAGATCATCATTGTCAAGCACTTGGAATAGAATCTTCTCAATTTGATCATCAGATAACGGATTGCTAGCCATAACGGCAACAGCACGCGAATTACAAAAGAGAGCGGAGTCAGTGCAGCACCCTGCAACCCAGAGAGCGCAGGCAGAGCGACGCCATACATGAGTACTGCTGAAGGGTGACTGCCGGTCGATATTTGTGTCATCCAAAGTGCTGCCTGCTCTCGTTGCGTGGCTACGCTGGGCTAAGAGAGAAGCCTCGTGCAACAGCATCTGTATGACATTTTACTATTTCCTCTAATTATTCCACTTGTTATCAATAAATGTTAAAAAAAAATCCTCCCACAGAGTAGAAAATGGTCTCCTCGAAGCATAGCTTGACGGTTAAGTTTATGAAACGAAAATAAATATTTTAGTTTTTAGTTTTAAGAATTTGTGGTGAGGATTCCCACTACATGCCTTCGGTAGGGTTAAAGCATCACTAATCGCATATTGTCGAGGTTATTAAAAATGCTTTACAAGGTTATCCATTGCGATGCCTCCCGGACGAACCTTGAGTTTGTCTAAATGCATTCCAGATGGAATAGCGGTAGAAGTGCGCCCGTCCATTCCTAGTCAGTACTGCATAAGGAGGAGGGATGATTGAAACCGGTATTTCCTCTCCGTGTGGCTGATTAACTGTGTCGGTTGATTCACAGTGGCACAAGTTGACCGCTTTATTTGTTTCCGATTATTCGCTGGTAAGGGCATATATTAAATGAACTGTCTGTTTCGTATGTTTTGTCCGTGCTTTACCGAATATGATTGCTGATTTTTTTTTGTCAGACTAGGTACATGGATTAACGTTGCACTTACTGTAAATGCGTTGGGTTTGCGAATACTATTTTTTTTGGTGAATTCCTGTTGCCGTTATTTCACTTACAGCGTTCATTTGATAGCATGTTGCTGATTGAAAAATTTAAAAGATGTCTCCATTTGCGACACCATTTTATTCTCCCCACGCAACAAAGTTCTCGCTGTGGCCTTTCTAACGACACCATAAACATCAATAATTGTATCATGAGATATCGGCCACGTATACGAAGGGCAGTCGCCATTAAGGCACCGCACAATCAGGCGCTGTTGAATATTCATGGTTGAAACCAATTTGTGCAGGTCAAATGTGGCTCTGTATTGAGCTATTGCTCCATGGGGAACGATTATGAATTCTGGTTGTTTATTGTATCCCGTTTATGGTTTCCTCGTCATATTCATATGCAACAAAATAATGATTGTAAAATACATTATCATTAATGGATTAATGAAAATAATAAATAATGCGCAATATATTTCCAAAAATATATATTGTTGTTGTCCATCTTATGTTGTATATTGGCTCTGTTTATGTGTAAGGTCACCGTGTCATTTAAACTATGTATAGACATAGACATACAGCCGTTTCCCCCTAGTTAGGGGGGTGACTAAGTTAGGCAGACACAGAGGGGGGAGGAGCCCAATCTCCCCGCCACAAGACCGCCGTGTCCCTGCCGAGGCTCGAACTCGCGACATGCAGCACCAGAGGCTGACACTGCAGTATTAAACTATAACATAAAATAATACTAGTATTTTATGTAATAGTTTTTACAGAATATGTGGATTTTAAAGCTAGTTTAATAGAACATTTTCGTGAACGTATACAATTGATAAATGCTCTACGTATACAGGTCATATCATGTATTGTGATCGAATGCAGCAGGATTTGTTGTATCAATACATTAATTGAATGTCAACTGTTTCACATTAATGTTTATGGGATAAAAATGAATTGGGGCAAATTCAATTCATAGTATTTTTTTTTAATTTGTGTGTATTATATAGTTTTCTGTAGTAAGTTTTGCAACTGAATTTATGTATTTGCTAATCCAAGTGCAATCACCAACTGACAAACAAAATCTATTTATCTCTCAATGATGTGTTCGAACATTACAAATGTTTTCTATATTCATAAGCGCCAAACATATTCTTTGTAAACTTGAATTGACGAATGTGATCTGTCCTAATATGTATATGATATGGAAGTTAATTGATGTTTTACATTAGCTACATTTACATACATAGAGCAAATTGAGAGGCCTCCCAAATGTTTTCTTCTTCTGCATGAGCAAACTTATTTCGTACACATGTTGATAAAAAAACGTAGTCATTAATAACATTCAAATATGTGGCTCCAGGCCATTCTCATGAATTCACCATAGCTAATAAAAAACATCAACAGGATTTGTACGATTGGTCAGGATACATAATTTTATGACAACAAGCAAAATTTCACGAAATATAAATGATTGTTTCGGAGCTCTGAACACTAATTCAAAATGTGTTTCAGTGACCGACGCTACCAAAAATGCAACGGTAAACATTTCCCTCATTGCAAGATTTAAGAAATCCGGTTAGGCTAGTTTGTTTTCAGCCTTTTCCTTTTCGTGTTGTCTGTCATAAGACCTGAGGCTGACAACCACAAATCTCCTCACCCATGAAGTTGGCCCTTTGTGCGGCGCGGCTCACAAACTGTCGGAGGCGCACTCCTGCAAGTCTTGTATTTCTCACCAAATATCCTACCATGATAACCCTAAACGACCTGCTAGTCATGTATTTCTCACCAAATATCCTACCATGATAACCCTAAACGACCTGCTAGTCATGTATTTCTCACCAAATATCCTATCATGATAACCCTAAACTGCCTATCAGTCTTGCATTTCTCACGAAATATTCTACCATGATAACCCTCAACGGCCTACCAGTCTTGTATTTCTCACCAAATATCCTACCATGATAACACTAAACAGCCTGCCAGTAATGTATTTCTCACCATATATCATACCATGATAACCCTAAAAAGCCTGCCAGTCTTGTATTTCTCACCAAATATCTTACCATGATAATCCTAAACGGAGTCATGGCTTGGCTTGCTGCCAGGTGCCTTGCATGTTGAAGTAACTGGTTTTTATTGAGACTGATACAGATTGACCTCAACAGTGAGCCGTTCGTGGCGTCAAACCCTTGTAAGTCATAATCCAAACGCAAGTACAGCATCCATAGGAAAGTTCTTAGCCCTTACGTTTCCATAAATCAATAGCCGGCTCATTGACTGTGTTTTTGAACACAATCACCGTTCACAAAAAATTGTGAGCTAACGCTGGAGGCAGTTCCCTTAGCGAAGTGCTTTACGGGGCGCCTGTGAGCAGCCAACTTTCCGGTACTGTTCGAAATGCCGCTCACAATTTTCTTTAAGTCGTTTTCTGATCACCCGATTTCTCGTAAGTTTATCCCATGCTGAAGAGTGAATAAACAAGAAATGATAACATAGATATCGTATAGTCCTCATTAATACAGATACAGACACTAGGCCGCATCCCCCAGAAAGGGGGGTGGCCGACGGCAAGGCGCACCTCACACCCTCATTCGCTCACACTCACACAACTTAGCCCTTTTGTGCTAAAGGGTCCGGCCCGCAGCCCCTCAACTTCCACTCTGGGTCCCGAGTGCAGTCTGAGGAACCGTCGTCAGCAGTAGGGCCCGACAGTTTTCACTGCTTGACCCCCGCCGCGTCATAATGGCCGGCCCCCCTCACCCACGACCATCCCGACAGCGGGATGCCAAGTTATTATCATTATTATTAAAAAAAATTATTTCCATCGTCTAGCAATGGGTTTTCAATACTTTTGTCTAACACATCAAACGTATTTTTTTAAATGCAGTATTTGAATAAGCGAAGCGAGAAATAAAAATGAATTTGTGACAGCACATCTCCTGTCTACGGCCGATTTGTAGCTACTTCGTGTTGCAAAGCAGTTTTCACAATATGTGCTATATTTGAAAGTGAGAAACTTATGGGCATGGGATTGATAAATCCAAAATTAATGAATACATCGCAGCTCATCTCTAGTAGGCGGCTAGCTTGTCCTTCATGGAACCGAATGGAATACACAATATACCAATAAATAAATACCAACACCTATATGTTCTTACTAATATACATGTACATGCACGTACATATATATACAAATACATATACATGTACACATACAAATACACACATATACGCGTACATACCTATGTACATATATGGACGACAATCAGTATAATTCAGTGGGGGAGCACAAAACTCAGATGGACGGAGTTCTCCAAGAGAAGAATAAAGAACAATATTACCTTTTATGATGGCGATTGCAACTTAAAAATGATACGGTGATTGGTAGAATTCATTAATTTATTTATATTTGTATCGAAATTACTTCAGTGAGAGAGCGGCTACATATTATTCATCGACAGACAGAGCACACTTTAAAAGGATTGAGACATTGAAATAGATGAGACGTTAGTTAACATCAAGGGTAATTGGCAGGGGCAATTGTTGATTGGTGTGGAAATATAATAACCAGTTACAGCTAAGTATCAATGAATCAGAATAATCCAATGCTGGAGGACGCAAGTCGGATGAATATACTTCCGTTATAGGAGACAAGGTAGAGTATTAGCTTATAAGGCGATGATTGTATCATCAAAAATGGTACGGTAATTGGTAGA
>SDVV010020207.1:0-13365 GCA_016164225.1 Gammarus roeselii
ATATAAATGCGTGTGTGTGTGTTTGTATTTCTATGATGTCTTAAGGAACTGAGTGCAATTTCAACTGCATAATATTTATCACATTTATAATGCAATTCAAGAGTCGTTGTATTGCAATTCATTGCAAGTCATGTTGCATAACCGCAATTTTACTGCTAGTCATCCGAGTTATATTAAGGATATTGCAAATAAAGAATTATATGATATATTTTTTCGATATTTGAATAATAACACATTTATATTATGGATGTATATGGGCTTATCATTTATATGAGCACGTAACTATTCACCCCGAAACTTTGTAGGGAGCAACTGTACGAAACATAATTAATGACTCCTTATCTTGATCGGCGGTATCAGAGACGTTCGGCGGAATCTATATCGATGATAAGCATTTTTTCTCATCTGGAGGTGTCGGCTCATCATATTGGTGTATGAGGTAACATCTGGAAGTTTTATTTTCTCTGGTTCATTCGGTTCTAAACTGCTGCCCTTAGTACACATTTTAGATAGACGGATACCTGTGGGAGTATTGTATGCATCACTTCCAAACCTAACCACTGTAACCGAAGCTTTGTTTTCAGACTTCAGCGAACTTTTTCGCGACGTAAATTTTTTAAATATAGTTGCATATTATGACATCGAATATTTTCAGGGGGTTTCCTACTGGCGCCAACATTCCCACTCACTGTTTTACCGCAGATATCCGAATATGCATAATTATCATAGCACTCAAACGTTTGAGACATGATTTCTCTCTTCATGTTTCATTTCCAACTATTTTGAAACAAAGTCAAATATACATTTGATTTTATTGTACAATTTTACACCTCATATACTTGATACCGTTTTATTATCCCATGTGATAATCCGGTTCCTATCAACTTTATCAGGTTTTTCTTCAAATTACATCTCATCGGTATCACTGTCACTGATTTCAAATTCACTCCTACTGGTGTCCATTACACTTGAAGTATTCCACGTTTTTCCCATATTTTTATTATTTTCCATTTCGTCTAAGGTTTGGGTGTACTCCCCCAACATACTCCACGTATGTTGAGCACTGCCTTTCTCTTTTTTTTAAACCCAGGTCCGGTTTATTATGTTCTATCAATACGCCCTTCGCGTTCTTAGAGCTGGTATTTTCTCGTCCATTGGTTTGAATATCCTATTCAAGATAATGGTGTCCTCTGAGATGTTGCCAAAACCTGAACGTGGAGCTTGATCTGCTTAATTTTATCTCAGCACCGCAAATAACACATACCCCGTATTATCCTTTCTGTTAAAATATTTCCATATATAATTTGGCGCCATCTTTCAACAACAAAAGCAGACCGTTAACTAAATATGTATAAATCTGATTCAAATTTTATACATATTTAACATGAACATACAATGTTGGTGCCGGCATTATTCTGGCGTATACAGGGTTGGTCCCGACATAATTCAGGCGTATACAGGGTTGGTGCCGTTATATGCCGGCATCTTTCAAGCGTATACAGGGTTGGAGCTGGCATATGCCAACATAATGTTGTCGTATACAGGGTTGGTGCTGGCATCTGCCGGAATAGTGTAGGCGTATACACGGTTGATGTCGGCATATGCCGTCATATGTCGGGATAATGTAAGCTAATACAGGGTTTATACTGGCACAATGTAGACACACACACACATTTGTATGCATATACAGGATCGGTTCACATCTGTAGCATTTTTCCTCTTTAGAACAAAGGCCTTTGCTTCTTTGTTACAAGATTTTTAATGCGGATCAGCTTAACGTCATGTTAGGTGTACATCATCCTAACCTAACACAATCTAATTTTACCATGAAGTATGTTTCATCGTTCGAGACTTCCTGCTTACGTAGGATACGTATTCATCGATTTATGATATATTCATATCCATCCTCTCCCTGTGATTCTACATTTGACCTATCCTTTGCAGTTTTGTTGAGCGTTTCAAATTTTGATAAAGCAAATTTTGATCCATTTTTAAAAAAATCATCGTTTGTTTTGATCGTAATACCTATTGGCATATGATTCATAATTGTTACATGTTATTCAAACCCATGAAAACCCAACCTAGCCTAACCTTATGTATGTTACCCAGTAATTGATATATACATCTGAACCCCTACACACGACTCTAAATATCACTTTAACATATATTTCATTTATTTCGTTGTCACTCAGAGAGGCCCCAGTTTCAAAATTAGATGGATTGAATGTCACAAGTAATTCATATTTGTTTCTAGCTTCATGCAAACGGACACAAGGTCTCACACTATGTTTTCTTATTATACATCAATATCTCCTGGCACTACATCTCATGACGACTTGCACGATCGATTTGCCTTTTCTTTCTTATAATTTTAATTTCCATGACGATGACTTCGTTTCAAATGTCGCCACACCGTACTGGTGAATAATGTTTATTTAATTTTATTTCTTATCGACAAAGATTACAGACTCTCATTACTCCATTACTTTACGCCATACGCCATCCTTCCGCAACAGAATCACAACGTTGGCTGAGCAAGATCTGATCGGTTTCTGATTTGTATCCTCCCAATCTGTAACACACCTAGATCATTTATCCCGAGATAGGTTTATGGCTTCGATACACGCCTTGAAAATATTATTTTACCGGTTTCGACAATTTGATGTAACATCCGACTGACGCGATGTTTGCAATTCATTGCTTAACCTTTGAGTTTAGGGTAATATAAACATTTCATTGAGGATTTACATAGTTGTATTAGTATTTAATAATATTACATACAGATCTTGCTGGATGCAACAATGTCTTCTACCTTTTTTTATTTGAAACAGTGTGGTTCGTACATCCAACCATACTCATCATCACTATATTTCAGTTTCATCTCAAAATTCTGTAGAGCTCCTTCTTGGGGATCTTTAATTATTCGAATCGCCTCCAATTCAAAGTACTGCCGATATTTATCCGCAAGAAATTGTTGCATACGATCCAGATTTTTCTTTGTTCCTAGGTAAAACTTATTTTCCAATACCTCAGCTGTATTACACATGTGAAGGGTTTCTGCTCAGTACATATCAATGTCGATATTCGATTCTTATTTTCTTTGAACTCTGTTACAGACGACAGAAATGTATCGAAATCCGCCACCCAAATCCTGCTTAATTCATTCTTCATTCATGTATGAATAATTTTCACCACTCATAAGATTCTTGTTCTACGCATTTCTAGAAAAATGTTGTGTTCAAAGTTCTAAATATTTGTTCGAAACAAGCCATATCATCCACGGAAATTTTTTCATCCAACACACTTGAACAAAATTTGGAGACGTGAACATTCATTTTGTTTATTCAAAGACGTCTCAACGTATTACTGACTCCAATCTCGGCTGTAGTCTGGGCTATGAGCGGGGCAGGGCGGAGTAAGTCCAGGCAAAGTGAGGAGCGATGTGTGTGTGTCTCCATCACCCCAGCAGTGCCATTTTTATATGACTCCTCCATCCCCCATACCTACTAGGTCATTACCTATGTATATATGCACGTGTATAGGGCTATGCACGTATGTGCATGTGTGTGTTCATGCGTGTGTACATGTACATGGGTTAAAAAATGTACAACAAAATTTGAAATTCAATACAATTTCAAAAATTCAATTATTTAATAAAATTTCAATTTCCGAGGCCCTGATCTCTCTTTAGTAGCCAAGTTATCACTTCAATAGACCGACATGGTTTGTCCGGGCCTCGAAATTTTGAAATTGTATTGAAATTTTGAATTGATTTATTGTATGGAATTTTGAATTTTGTTATCCATATTTTAACTCATGTACACGTACCTACGCATAAACACACACATGCACATACGTACACAGCTCTATACACGTGCATATATACATAGTTGACATCCTAGTTTGGGAGGGGGGTTGGAGAAGTCATATAAAACGGGCACTGCTGATGTGATGGAGACACACACCCATCGCTCCTCGCTCCGCCTGGACCTACTCCCCCGTGGCCCGCTCGTAGCCTCGACTACAGCCGAGATTGGAGTCAGTGTTACGTTGTGAACAAACGGAGACGTACGTTTCATCCTAAAATAAACAAAATGAAGGTTCACTTATCAAAATTTTGTTTACGTGTGTGGGATGAAACGATCGCTGAAAATGATTTGGCTTGGTTCAATCAAATATTTAGAACTGTTGTGTTGAACAAGAATCCTAGGAGAGGGGAAAACTATTCATACATGGATGAAGAATGAATAAGCAAGATTTGGGTCACAGATTTCGATGCATTTCAGTCGTATGTAACAAGTTCAAATTGAATAAAAAGATAAAGCTCGAAATTGATATGATCCAAGCATAAAACCTTCACAAGTGCAATAAAACTGAGGTATTGGATGATAAATTTTACCCAAGAACAAAAGAAAATCTGGATCGTATGCAACAATTTTCTTCGGATGAATATATCCCCAGTACTTTAAACTGGAAAAGATTTCGAATAATTAAAAATCACAGAGGAAAAGCACTACATTTATGGACTCAAGTGAATGGAATAGCTTTCGGAATTCGTATCGACGATATGATGAAGTATATGCAATATTTTGAGATGAAACTGAAATATAGTGATGATGGGTATGGTTTGATGGACGAACCATGCGGTTAAAAATAAGAGAAAACGAGGTAGAAAACAATGTTGGAATCGGCAAAATCTGTAATTGTTATTACCCTAAACTCAAAGGCTAAGCAATATATGATATAAACCTAACATGACGTATAGCTGATCCACATTAAATATGTTGTATTAAAGAAACAAGGGACTTTGTTCTTGAGAGGTAAAATTATACAGATGTGAACGGATCTTGTATATGCATACAACTGTTTGTGTGTCTACATTGTGCCAGTATCAACCCAGTATACGCCTACATTATCCAAGTATATGCCGGCATATGCCGACGTCAACCGTGTATATGCCTACATTATGCCGGCATATGCCGGCACCAACCCTGTATACGTCAACATTATGCCGGCATATGACGGCACCAACCCTGAATACGCCTGAAATATGTCCGCATATGCCGTCATATGACGGCATATGCCGGTACCAACCCTGCACACGCCTCAATTATGCTGACATATGTAGGCACTAAACTTGTATCCTCCTGAATCATGCCGGCACCAATCCTGTATACGCCTGAATTATGCCGGCACTAACCCCGTATGTTCATGTTAAAGTAAATATAAAATCGTTATCAGATTTGTTCTCATTTAATTAACGGTCTGCTTTTGTTGCAAAAGGATGTCGCCAAGTTTGATATGGAAATATTTTAACAGAAAAGAAAATACGGGTGTATGTGTTATTTGCAGTGCGGAAATAAAACTATGCAAATCAAGATCGACGTTCGGGTTTTGGCAACATCTCAATAGACACCATCATCTTGAATATGATCTTGGTAAAATTGGACGAGAAAATACAAGCTCTAAGGACGCAAAGAGTGTATTTACAGAACATAATAAACCGGACCAGGGTTTCCAGGAATCAATAAAGAGATAGACAGTGCTCAACAGGGTTAGAGCAGTAATGAATTTGCTTTACCTCTAACATTCAAACGTAGAACGAATAAAGATTGAGTGAAATGGGGGAGTACAACCAAACCTTAGACGAAATGGAAAATACTGAAAATATGGGAAAAACGTGGGATACTTCAAGTGGAATGGACACCAGTAGCAGTGAATTTGAAATCCATGACAGTGATACCGAGGAGATGTAATTAGAAAAAAAAACTGATAAAGTTGATGGGAACCGAATTATCAAATGGGATAATAAAACGGTATCAGGTATAAGAAGTGTGAAATTGTAAGCAAAAGATGAACGTAAACATGTATCATTAGCTTGACAGGGTGTAAGGCCACGAACGGAGTATATTCTGCACGTGATTTATGATTCCTAAAGAATGACATGAAGAGATGCAATCTCGCTGTTAGGCAAGGTCACGAGTGGAGTGCCACTGGCGATAGCGCGTGCATGACATTGATGGATAGAGGTCTACCGCTACGAGTGGCGAGCCCAGTAGTATCATTCTCTATTGAATGCACTGTATGACTGTTTGAAAAAAAACTACGGTGCCTGCGACACTTAACAATACCATATGAGTGTACTCGGGTGAACAGCGAAAACACATCCACGTCTTCAAGTTTTATTTTGTAAATATTCCTAGTATGTCAATATTTCTTATATGTAAATGTTTCTATGTAACCATGTAATAAATTAATAAAAATAAACTAGAACATGTTTCATTGGCAACAGTCGTTTGTACTGGAAATGCGTGAACGTAAACACCTGCAACCGCTCCCCTGCAACCGCTCCTAAAATTATGAAAAAAAAGATTGATGTAACTGTTCCTAATATGTAAATGGTAGTATTTAACCATATAATGAATATATAAAAAAATAAACTGAAGCACGTTTCATTGTCCACAGTCATACGGATTGAAAATGCGTGAACGTAAACCCCTGCAATCGCTCCTAAAATGAAGAAAAAATATGAATGTAACTGTTCCTAATTTGTAAATGATCCTGAGTAAATAAATAAACATTTACCTGAACATGTCGCACTGTCCATAGTTCTACGGATTGGAAATACGTGAACGTACACTGCCTGCGCATACTATTTGAATCATATGTCACGCTGTGTTCTGACGAAAACAATAAAATATATGCATACATACAAGGGAAAAGCGGATGGATTTAATCTAATACTATAGCTCCTGCTCTATAATTAACAAAGAACGTACATAATTCCGAATTTCACTAAAACGTGTTTGGTCAACATACCTAAATTAGATAACGATCGAGCAACGAAATCTCAATACAATTGTAACTATATCGTTTAATAATACCCAAAATAAGATAAGGTTCGAGCAATACAATCCGTTGAAATAACAGGGGAGCCTGCCATACTAAAAAATACTAAAAAAAGTATACTATTCAAAGAGAATTAAATCCTACACATACAGTCGACTTCCTCTGTACCAGGCCAACACTTCATGAGGATATGCCAATTGAATATATTTAACATTAATTCATACAATTATACTAACCCTTTACAAAACTATTTACAAACCGTCAATCAATAACCATAAACGACAACTAACAATCTTAAGGGCCGTTTTGGCTATCGAGTCTCCAGGGCATATTAGGCGACATAAATACCCCCAGGGCATATTCGTCGACATATACACAACACGTGCGTAGGAGGCGAGGGTTGAGGCTGTCTGGGATGATAGTCTGGCTGTGATGAAGGGACAGCAGTTTGAGGTTTTGTTTGTGTATCATAGGGTCCTAGTGTTCCGCTGTGTTTTATTTGAATACAGTCATAAGAATGATAGTGGTCCGCTGTGTTATGGTGCAATATGGTGATAAGGATGTGTTTGGAGAGGGCGGGCAGTTATTTTCGTCCGTATTCGATTCCGTTAGGATAAGTTTCTAATGGTGTGAGAGAGCTCGAAAATGATTTGGGCGTTATTGGATGTTAGATGGTGTGCGAGTGAGGGATTTGCTTATGAGTAGTTTGGAGGCTAAAATTGAGAGTAATTTGATGGATGATTTGTAAAGTGTTGGGGGCATCGGGGTTTGTTTGGTATCCCTCGCCAGGGACAAGAGGATCATTGTAAAGCTGGGGGGTAAGCTGCTCATACATGTGCGTCACGGTTGGGGCCGAGGGCAAATCGTGAAGTCTGTGTTGTCCAAAGGATTTACTATGGGCAGTCATGTTATGAACAAAGGATGGAGCGTATGGCAGTGGTCTTGGGAATTCCGTTTGCTGTGTCACCGCATAAATTAGCGGTGTAACGAAAGATGTGGTTGAAAAGGGTCCGGTTTGGGGTGCTGGAAAACGAATGATTGCAGGGATGAGGTGAATGGAGTTTAGTTTGGTGAGCAGTTGTATGAGCAAAGAGATATTTTGGGTGAATAGTTAAGTTTGGTGTTCAGTGTTAATGATGATATATGAAGCGTAGGATTGTCAGGTCCCGGGAGAACGAAATATCAGTGAGAGTGTAGTTTTGGCATGGGAATAATGAGAAGGCGCTGATTTGGAACTTATGGTATGAGGATGCGGATGAATAGGCGCTGATTGAAAGCAGTCGATATAAGGATTTGGAGGGAGAAGCCCTGATTGGGAGCTATCGATATTATTATGATGATGAGCCGATTGGAACCTTTTGGTATGGAGATGGTGAATTGGTGCTGATTGGGAGGTGAAGGTCTGAGGATAGTGAGGAGGCGCTGATTTTGAGCTAATGGCATGGGGATGATTAGAAGGCGCTGATTGGAATTTGTTGTGATTAAGATAATGGGAGGGTACCGATTGGGAGATGATTGATACGATGAGACTATGGTGGTAAGCCAATGAACTTGGGATGGCACTGATTGGAAGCAGTTTGCACGAAGATGCTAATGATTCTCTGACGGATAACTGATGATTTGGGGGAGAAGAGGAGGTGCTGATTAGGGGCTGCTTATATGGAGATGATGAGAAGTATTGATTTGAAACTGATGCAATGTGGTTGATGAGGAGACGCAAATATGAAGCTGTTGGTTTGAGGTTGACGAGGAGACGCTGCTGAGATGTTGGACCAGGAATAATGGGGAGGTCGGGATTGGGAGCTTTTGGTGGGGTGATTTAGAGGGACTGTTGATCTGATGCTGTTGGGGTGTTAAGGATGTAGGGTGGCCGATTATGAACAGTTAGTTTGGAGATGATAAATAGGGAACGATTATCAATAGCTCAGGAAGGATTGGGTAGTTTAATGTTAATAATGTGATATTAGCTGAATGAATTCTCGAAAATAATAATGAAACACTTAAATTCGGTTCGAATAAATCATAGAGAAACTATCGAGAGTGGCCGGTTTTCTAGTGTTTTATTATTCATATGGGTTATATTTCATAGTTATTCAGAGAGCAAAATGCAAATTAAAATTTCCTATAACTATTTCTGGAACTAATCCATGATCGAGTTCACATACAGAAGAAAGGATGACTAAATGTTAGGGCAGTACTTTTCAATGCTAGACGGTACAGTCACCAGCAAAGGTCGAGTCATCTAATGCAAATATTCACACTGACGTGTTCTCTGTTTATGAAAAGTTGCCGATTTCATTGTTGATCATTATCATCTTCATAGTACAAGAGAAGGTGTTCGTTTATTGGATGTGATTATACATAAAAAACGTCAAAGCGACGTTAATACGTATGCAATCGTTCAAATACATCAAAATCTGTTTCAAACTGTATTCAACTTCACCGTTTTATTCATACACGTTTATCATTTAGGCCAACATTTAGAACTTTTTGAAAAAATAAAAACAACAAATTCAGAAGAAAAGAGGAATAAATAATAAGATCAAAATTGAAATAGATGCTTCTCTATTAGTATTAATGAATCATTCATTTACATCTTCTGGCAATCGATTTTCAAATTGTTTTATTTCACACATAAAACTTCATTATCATGTACACTATTTCAATTGAATTTGTGGTAGCTCATCGCTAGTGGGCCGGCGGTTCTCATTTTATGCAACAAATTATAAATCGCAATATTATATTCAATGATCTACTGCTAATATCTTTTCTGAGGTAAAAATTGCGAATGCCTGGTGTTGGGAAATCAATAATGAATGAGGTTGGACAATCATGAATACATGGGGTGGGGAATTCGCGAATACATGGGGTTGGGACAATTACGAGTAGATAGGGTTGAGGATATCACGAATATATGGAGTTAGGAAATCCTGAGAACATGGGGTTGGGAAACTAACAAATTGCGCTAACATATTATACAGATATCAGTACAAAATTGTATGAATAAAGAAAGGTGACTAGACGTCAATAAAGTTTACATAAAGTATTTTCATAACATTGAATATCTACACTTCATGAGCGCTAAGAAATGATTAAATAACTGATAATCAAAATAGTTCAATACTGAAGTACAAAAGTGGCATGAATAGCTTCTGCTATTTAAGATGATGAACAATATAAGTTTATGTGACAATGATTGTATCATCAAAAATGGTACGGTGTTTAGTAGAAATAATTCAATGAATTATATTCACATAGAGTTTACTGTCAAAGCTGGTAGCTGCCTTTCGTTCCTCGAAAGGACTGAGCACGTGTGTTAGTTATACTAAAACAATTGAAACATTCGAAACTTGGAAGTTTGCAAATTAGAGTAGCTGTAGGATTTACCATAGGTGCTAAGAGCCGTCCATGTGCGCTAGTTAATGAGACATATGAAACAACGATATAAACTTGCTCAGAACGATGTGAGTAAAAGAGATTCTTCAATTGCTATAAGAAAATCCACCGAATAAAATTTGTTCTAAGGTATAACTATTTGTTTAAATTATGCAAACTGTTTGAAATAACTGAATAGTATTTCAGACACGAGAGACAAATAGTCCCGTTACAAATGAAAATAAGTGGAGTGGTTATTAGAGTGTTCTGTCCAACGTAAGTTTCTTAAATAACTGCCCAATATAACCCGTCAGATTATATGAATTATTGTAAGTCAATATTTAGGAACAAGTGAAACATCAGCACTGGGTGAACCGACCTCTCGCTGAGATCACTTCCTTAGCCCTGCCCAGCCGGGTGATGGGATCGGTCACTGGAACTAAAAGAAATATAGATCAATGCTCTTTCATCCCCTCTAACAATAAGAGAAATAAAATACTTACTTCGTTTATGAAAGTTTAATTCTTTTCTACATATTCTAAATTGAATACTCCAATCTGTATAGCCGGTCAACAACTATTTTATCTTCTAGTGGAAATATTAGTATTTGTCTCATGTCTAAAATATTATTATTCGTACGTAAATGAGTTTGTGTAAGTTACAAAGTTAATTATATGTTAAAATTTCATTTCCTTGATGCGATTTCTATTTCTCTATTTCTCACTTCATTCGGCGCAAGTTCATATAGATTTTTATGCTGTGTCAAAAACTAGGTTTATGAGACCAAAAAATATATAAACTTGCGCCCAATGAAACGCCATGGACGGGTGGGGTAGTGAATCACTCGATTCGAGGTAGTTGTAGCATTGTCTATTCACCCGATGCACTACCTTTTATGCCCTCTTGGTTTCGGGATAAAGTGTTAAACTACGGTCCTGGATGTCAGTGTTCGCTCCCTGGATACTCTGATCCTGTTTCTTCAAACAGCACTGATCCATGAAAATAAAACGGTATCTCGTTCTATTTAAAATTCATGGGGTTAGAGAGAAAACGCATGAAGGAAATATTTTTGTATCATAACATCAATTTTGTAACCTACGCAAGTTTATTTTAGTACAATGAGTAATTATACTCCACCAATTGTAATTATATTCCTCTATTGTTCGAAGGGATAAAATAACGTTGATCTGTATTTTTCGGTTCTAGTGATTGATCCCATCACCCTGCTGGTCAGGGTTAAGGAAATTATCGCAGCGAGTGGTCGGTTCACCCAGTGTTGATGTGTCACTATGTCCGTAATGTTGACTTACAATTCATATACTCTGACGGCTTATATTACGCACTTATTTAGGGAGCAAGCACCTAAGTAAAGTATGCTAAAGCTGAGTGGTTCTTAGTGCGCAAATATACTGGCTGAGGTGTCACCAACAAAAAAGTTGACACTCCATTCTTGATCACGGGGAGAACGGCACCTCGCTGGTCCCAGGTAACACTGGTAGTTGGCCGTTTCGCTGGTAGATGGCCACACTGATAGAAGGCCGTCTCGCTCATAGATGGCCACCCTGGTAGAAGGATACACGGGTAAACGACCACACTGGTAGAAGGCGGCACTGTAGAGGGCCACCTCGCGGTAGTAGGCCAAACTGATCGAAGATCACATTGGTAGAAGGCTGTAAGTTAGAAGACCGCACTGTTCAAAGGCCACACCGGTAGAAACTCACCTCGGTAGATGGTCAAGATGGTAGTAGGCCACACTGGTAGTAGGCCACGGTACAAGAAGGCCACACTTGTAGAAGGTCACGCTGATAAAAGCCTACTGCGTTAGAAGGCCACGCGAGTAGAATGACACGATGGAAGATAAGGCCACACTGGTGAAAGACTGCACTGGCAGAAGAAGGCTAGACTAGACAGTAGTTAAACTGCTAAACATTCGAAAAACTTGTTTATGGCTCATGAAGTCGGCAACACTGTTTACTAGGTCTAAACACGAATTGTGGTGATATAAATTTTGTATCTTAGTTTCTGTCGACTCAAATAGCCGGCCAACCGGTTTACTTTGTCTAGAAAGTGTATATACTCCTGGTTGCCTTAGGACTTCAATTACAGATACAGATACATACACTAGGCCGCATCCCCCAGAAAGTGGGGTGGCCGACGGCAAGGCGCACCTCACACCCTCATACGCTCACACTCACACAACTTAGCCCTTTTGTGCTAAAGAGTCCGGCCGGTTGCCCTTCAACTTACACTGCGGGTCCCGAGTGCAGTCCGAGGAACCGTCGTCAGCAGCAGGGCCCGACAGTTTTCACTGGTTTACCCCCGCCGCGTCATAATGGCCGGGCCACCCCCACCCGCGACCATCCCGACAGCAAGATGCCAGGGGCGGGAAAGCACATCAGAGCAGCGTCCAAATCAAGCATTAACAACCATTCTCCCCTCATGCCTGCTCATTGCACGCTCTCTCACCACCTCCACATTCATGTCTCTCCTTCCCAACGCCTGCTTCAGACCATCCATCCACCCAAACTTTGGTCTACCTCTAGGCCTGCGACCACTCGCCTCCGCATTCATCACCCTTTTCACCAATCTCCCTTCATCCATCCTCTCCACGTGCCGAACCATATCAGTACAAGCGAATCCACTCTGTTCTCCAACTTCTTCATGTATGATGTTGATAATGTTCCTGTTTTTACTTACCCACCGCTTATACTCGGAAGTCAAGAATGTGTGTGGTGCTGACGCAAAACAGGCGGAAGACAGAGCTGTTCACGAAGCAAGGGAACGTGTTTCAAGCAGAGGGTTATTGTAGTCCAGATATCTTTTCGGGTATATAAAGAAACAAAGTATAATAACATACATCTGGTTTCGTTTATAAAACACGTCGGACGAATCTATCCGAACTTGAATTTAACTTAATAAAATTGAATGTCACACGAGCCAAGGATTTCAAATAAATTTCTTAGAAAACACACTTCACGTTATATTCCTATGTCAGGGATGATGTTTATTTAATTTTTGAAGCAATGAGATGCCACTGTGTCGTGCACTGGAGTTTATAAGTCCAAGCGTCAAGTGGAATGCTAAGAGAATCGTTGAGAGCCCTCTACGGCTGCACCTCAATTTAACTATTAAATATATATT
>SDVV010020208.1:0-13365 GCA_016164225.1 Gammarus roeselii
GGTGTACTGGAGAGTGGCTGTTTTCCACGCGCCCGCCAGGCCAAGATCTCTCGGCTGAACAGGTGTACTGGAGAGTGGCTGTTTTCCACGCGCCCGCCAGGCCAAGATCTCTCGGCTGAACAGGTGTACTGGAGAGTGGCTGTTTTCCACGCGCCCGCCTGGCCAAGATCTCTCGGCTGAACAGGTGTACTGGAGAGTGGCTGTTTTCCACGCGCCCGCCAGGCCAAGATCTCTCGGCTGAACAGGTGTACTGGAGAGTAGCTGTTTTTTAATTATTCTTTTCACGACCATTGCGCTCCGCACCTCGGCCTTGTACAGGTACTGGTTAGTTAATAAAGTGACTGTCATCAGCTTCGTCTCAGCGCACCGGTTAGCCGGTGTTCCCATAATAAGGACGCTATCAGCACTAATACAATTGTGCTGTTTGAACGGTAACAAGAATGGTAGGGGACTACGTCATCATAATAGCATTAGGCGGAATGACGTCAGAGCTCTCCGGGAGTATGTGTGCAGCACACCTGTTTATACAACATACCCCTCACCAGAGAGGTGTGGCTCTGTGCAACTGCTTGAATACGATCAACTCAACGACGCACCTAGCGTGGGGCCGTCACGGAATCCATTCCGAGATATCAGCTCAATAACGACGCCTCTGGCGTGGGACCGACACGGAATCCCGTCCGAGAGATCAACTCAACAACGACGCGCCTAGCTTGGGACCGGCACGGAATCCCGTCCGAGAGATCAACTCAACAACGACGCACCTAGCGTGGGACCGACACGGAATCCCGTCTGATAGATCAACTCAACAACGACGCACCTAGACTGTATTCACCATTTCTTAGAAAATATGATTTCCGCTAGTGTGTATTTTGACGTGGTCCAGTTCCGCAATGGTGGAAGATACAGTGATCATGTTACTACGAAGTCAGACGTTAACATCTTCATGCACCAATTGATAACAAACTTTTATTCGGATACTCCTGAGACGGAGTGCGCTCATTGAACCATCATGGTTATTATGTGTGCAAAATTTCAATCTTCTACGATGATGTTTGATGGTTGAACATTAACGGCAGCACATGGCGAAACCTACGTAGTGTCGACGCTACCAAAGGGAATGTGGATCATAGCGGTGAAACCTCCTAGGTCACGTGTTAACGTCGTACATGAGTAAATGACATCAAAATTTACGAAAGCGAGCCCTAAGGTCGTGCAAACTATCATTACTCCTATCATGTCAGGCATGTGACCTGAGGCCTAGGGGTAGCAAAACTCATGTTCCCTGGCCTAAGTGTACAGTCATGTCGGAGTTACCCAAGGTCATGTAACCTTGGCGGTGGATGCAGGCGCCTGAAAGGGCGGACGCTACCTAAGAGTTATTGTACTGTCATGTCCAAACGCAAAGGTCGGTGCGTCACCATCATGTTACATTAAGGGTGACCATACATCTGGAATACAAATTAATGTCATTTTTCTTGAATATACCTCCACTACCTCATTTCCATCCAAGAATGGTTTGTCATCCGCCGCCCAAATGCGTTTGGCCGGCGCCGAACAACGTTGGAACAAAGTAACAGCACCCACTGAACCGTGAAATTGATCCAGAGGGGTAACAGTTACCACCTACAGCTGGTTACGTTCATATTTGACATTGTATATATGGCACCCAACGTCATATAGGGTGTAAGTTACCTTCAAATTGATTACTTATTTTGTCAGGCATGACATTTTAAAACAATATTGTAGTAGACTGAATGAATATAGGGTTCAGTGTTCACTATAGTGAATAGACTGTTCCTCCTTTTCCGACGGATTCTCCTATCCGATCTTCTTCCTTCTCTTCCGTCGGATTATCCTTGTTCCCAATCCTTTTTTATTTCTCTTCCACCTGATCCTCGGCCCTCCCGTTGCTTATCATCCTTCCTCTACTTTTGAACCCTACCTTTCGTCAGCTCCTCCTCCCTCTGCTCATCATCCCTCCCTTCTGACTGATCCTCCTCCCTTTCTGTCTTCCAATCACCCTCCCTTTGATCCTCCTCTCTTCCCTCCGCCTGATCCTCCTCCCTTCCCGTCTCCCAATCACCCTCCCTCTGCTCCTCCTCCCCCTTTTCCGCCTGATTCGCCTCCCTTCTCGTTCCCCAATCACCCACTCTTTGCTCCTCCTCCCTCCCTTCCGCATGATTCTCCTCCTTTCCCGTCTCCCAATCACCCTCCCTCTGCTTCCGCCTGATTCTCATCCCTTCCTGTTCCCCAATAACCCTCCCTTTGCTCCTCCCCCCTCCTATCCGCCTGATCCTCCTCCCTTCCCGTCTCTCAATCACCCTCCCACTGCTCTTTCTCCCTCCCTTCCCACAGACCCTGCTCCCTCGGATCCTCCTCTTCCTTTTCCATCCCCTCTTCCGTCCTCTACTCTCCTCGCGGTGACAGGTAGCACGCGCGTCAGCATGGCCCCTTATACAGTGGCCATGTTGCCTAAGGCCACGTGATGGTGAAAACAATACCTGAAAAATTGACATGTATCTTCCTTTATCTTGACCAGTGGGGTTAGTGTAGGATTTTCATCGTAGACTTATTAGGCTACTTTGGCACAAAGTACGGGTTTGAGCTTCTGAGACATTGGTCCATCGCAGTGCGGAACGAAAGTTAGCAATAGATGCGGCGAGGCCTGGCGATTAAAATCGCATATATATATTTTAAATTTGATGAAGGACTTGGCTTGCTCAAGTCGAAAATAACATGATGGAAAATGTTGGTAACGTGACCATTTCAGCCGCTTGAAGCATGGTACTCTCATAGGTAGGACAACTTTAGCACTTTAAAGTAAAAAACATAACATTCCCATGCTCATATTATTCTCGGTCTCACACGGTCTGTTTTTATAGAGATTTCCTATCATTTGCTCTAAATTGAACATCAATTGGGTGTTTAAAAAGCCTTCAATGTCCGTTTGAAGTTGAGAGTTAACGTCGTCCATTTATGTGTTATTCCTACGAGAGAGTGGTGAAACGATCATTTACCTGATTCACCATCACGTGGGTTGACATGATAGAAGTGAAAAGCATAGAGTGATCACGTTACTCGAGTGGCTTCTAGTACGACGTTAGGCGGGTCAGAACGGATCAGAAGGTGTCACCATCACGTGACTAGACACTTGTCACGCTACCTAAGTTAGGGCTGAGGTATGACCTTTACAACGAACATTCTCACAGCGCTGGGCATATCCTCGGCAGCCAGATCGGGGGAATTGTTGGTGGTGGTGGTGATGCCAATGGGTGATGGAGTCATTTTCTTACTTCTCTTCATCATTTGTCGCACCTTCCATCTCATGTTCACCATTATCCGCTTGTTCCTTCTCCTCCTGAAAATTCACCGCTTCTTCCTTCTCCTGCTCGTCATTGTCCGCATGTTCCTTCTCCTGCCCATCATTCGCCCCATCTTCCTTCTCCTGCTCATCATTTTCCGGATGTTCCTTCTCTTGCTCATCATTGTCAGCATGTTCCTTCTGTTCAGCCACGGGCCAAGGCGGCTGGATGTATCTTGCATTTCGTAAGGTGAACGATATTATTACTGTAACTTTTGGTGCTGTATCATGCCAACCTGGAAGGAAAACGTTTGTACATATTATTACATGAATATATATATATCAATGTATAAGACATATATCATATCACAACACATGTATATCAATCCATGTGCTACCTCAGGTGTGTCACTATTGCAAAGAGATCAAATTATTTTTCGTTATTATCATATATCAACTCAACACCCTTCCTTACATCATGACTCACCATGCAGGAGCGTTTCCTAACAAATTATGATGACACCTTCTTCGATGCCATTCCACAAAGCGCTGGCAGACGATAGCGAAGGTATCGTGTCGCGGTGAAAATAGGTATAAAGAGATAGGGAAAAATACGTCTGTAAGTCACATGAAAAGGTGACGTCCGGGTAACGTGACAAATGTATAACTACATGATTCAATTCATTTTATTCGCACCAAGTAGCTTACGTCGGGCCAAACGTCTGGCTAGGAAAATAGCTAAGTATTATCAGACGATTTTTTACGCTCGAAAATGAACATTCGATTTTGCCAAGTCTAACTGTTCCTACATGTTTCTACGTGAGAAAGCAGCATCGGGTTCAAAACTCGCGTCATTGTGATCAAATTAGAAAAAAAACTTGTCCCTATATTGCAGCAAATAATAATTATAGTAATCATTTTCTTTATGATACATCGCGCAATGGCTGAAATAAGCTAACCATATGACGACAGCGGCAAATATAACGTCCAAAAAATAGCCAGCTTCGTCACACAACCTTCGCATGCTGTGGTGCACGGATGGGTGAAAATAAAGACGATGTCACGTTTGTCACGTTACCTAGGACATCCGTTAGGTGATTTTCCAATACACTTGAGCCTATAGTCTGTTTCACTGGTCATCGAATAACTTGGAGGAAAATAAAGAAATTTAACGACAGGGAAAGAAATATCTGACCTACGTCAAAGAGCGTGAACAAAGTAACGCTATACAAAAGATTAGCCACCTAGACAAACTCAAAGTTACAGTTGAAACACATACGTCCTTCAACGATACCAAACGAATTATATACACCTGTTACACACCTACTACCGACCTCAGCGCTTTCGCTGAAAGTCTGGCTGAGGATTACGGAGTTACCAAAGTCCGTCAAGCCACATGGATAAAATCGCGTAACGCAAGTTCTACCGCATACCAAATTTCCTTCCCAGGATACGACGCACCGAAATTCATAGTAATCCCGGGTGAACAAGGAAGAACCAAAACTTACCCAGTGGCAACATGGCCCCCAATGTGCAAAAAATGCCTTGAATACGGCCACGTCATTGCATACTGCTAGCCGCATACACTCCAACGTTGTAGAAAGTGCGCCGGCGAGCACGACAGAAAAGACTGCATAGCCAGCTACCCCAATTGCTACCACTGCTCATGCTACCATGAGGCAGGCGACCGCGTCTGCCCAGTACACGTAAACCAAAAAGAAATAACAACCACACAAAACGAACGCAGAGTTACACGAAAACAAGCCATCCAAATCTTGAAAGACAATAACCCAAACCGCCTCAATTAGGCCAAAGCAGTCAAATCGTCAATTCATCCAAACTCCCTCGACGACATCCACACATCGTCAGGACAACATTGTAATAAGACTACAACACTCCTACCTGGCTGCAGTGCTTCCTCACTCAGATCAGCAACCGCCCCTGCACCAAAGATGCACAGTCCTAGAAATAATTATTGCGGTGCCCAGGAGGACGCC
This sequence comes from Gammarus roeselii, assembly GCA_016164225.1. Lineage (NCBI taxonomy): Eukaryota > Metazoa > Arthropoda > Malacostraca > Amphipoda > Gammaridae > Gammarus > Gammarus roeselii. The sequence continues at coordinate 5,302 of SDVV010020208.1, forward strand.
GAGTCGGATACATCCCCCGCAGTTTACCACGCAGCAAGGCTCACTACTATAAAAACGAAAAGGCAAAGAGATGAAGAAGCCTCTGATGCCCAGGCGCCACTTAGTAAAAAGATCGCAACAACTCTCAAATAACAACCCCCTAAGACCAAGAATCCAGAACTACCTCTACCTGTCTCAAATGCGGCTTTAATCGTGGAAAACCAATGTGAGGGACACGACCCCCCGTTAACTAACCCGGCTCACGAACACGCCACCAGCGAGAGCGATCACTGCCTCGACGACGGCGCTTATCTCGAAAAACTTGAACGCAAGACTTCTGAACAACCAGTTATCTTACCTGGCCCAAATAGCTCGCACTCCACACAACCACTCACGCAGAACAAGAAGGCTAACGCAAAAAATGAGCGCACTCGCTCACGAAGCGAAGACAAAGAGCACAAACCCTCGTCCTCCCACAAGAGCACTCGCAGCCGCGACCGCAGCAATCACAGCAGACCACCTTCCACCGCTGGCGGACACTCCCGTGAGCACTCCCGACCCGGAACCCCTGAGCAAACTCAAACTCGTTTGGGGAGTTTTGCCTTCAACACGCGACAGCGACCATAACCCAGTCATCATATCGCTTTTTACCAACCAACCACAAAACCCTGCCTCACAAGAACTTCGATGCAACTACCTGAAAGCCAACTATGTGAATACTCTGCGCACATCGCGTGGACGATATGGATGGATGGCATCCCCGAAAACATTTCGGAACACGACCTCGTTGCCCATCTATACGAAAAGTTTAAAGCTGCAGCCGAGGCAAGCATTCCCCAATATACCCTTCAACCTTCTTTCCGAAACCATGTTGATGCCGAGAGGTGCAAGAAGCAAGAGATAAACGTGAAAGGCTATACCATGCCTACCAACGCGCACGGTCCCCCAGGAACCGAGTAGCGCGGTAAAGGGCATCTGCTGTGTACCGAAAATTTCGAGTGGAGAAGAAACGTGAAAGCTCGGCTCAGTTAGTCAACACTATTATTCGAAACACCCCCCTCTCTCAGGTGTGGGAAAAAATCCGACGTAGCTAGGGAAAACCCGAGCGACCTATTAACATCCTTTCAGACGGAGGCAGAACTTATTCTCCCAACGCGGAAATCGCAAATTAACTAGCTCAGACTTTTACCCACATTCCGCAATCTACAAACTACACGGCTGCTTTTCAACGGGAAAAGGACTTGCGAGGAAGTGAACATCTTGACCTTACTTCTAGAAACGAAGAGGCCTACAACAAACCTTTCTCCCTCCACGAACTACATTGCGCCATAGACCATACACGTGAAACTTCACCTGGGCCAGACCGGGTACACATCAACATGATCAAGAATCTCCCAGATGGCGCCCGTGAGCACTTATTAGAAGTGTTCAACACTGTATTCAAACTCATTTTTTCCCCGTATCAATGGCGGGAATCTGTAATTATCCCAATACCCAAACCCGAGAAATTCCACGGTGACCCACATAACTATCGCCCCATCGCTCTTACCAGCGTCCTCTGTAAGACCATGGAACGAATGATAAACACGCGCCTTGTCGACTGGTATGCATGCCTGCCTGAACAGCATCTAGTGTGGCGGCCTCAAGCGCCACTCTACGACGGACCACCTTGTAAAACTGGAATCTGACATTAGACAGGCATTTGTCTGAGGGGATCGCGTGGTTTCCATATTCTTCGACGTGGAAAAAGCATACGATACTACCTGGAAATATGGCATCGTGAATGATCTCCACCGCGAAGGGCGGAGGGGCCACTTACCACGTAACATCCATCAATTCTTGCAAAACCGCACCTTCAGGGTTAAGATTGGCGACACCCTGTCACCATCCTATCCGCAAGAAATGGGCGTCTCCTAAGGAAGCTTCCTCAGTGTCACTGTTTTTTATACTCATAATCAACCAGATAGCAGACATTCTCTCGCACGACGGAAGATTACTTTCAGCACTATACGTGGACGACTTACAAATAAGCTACATACCCTAGCCATTTAACAATTTAAGAGGAACTCCAGAAATGTCTAAACTTAGTCGGGAATTGGACCTCCTTAAACGGATTCAGATTCTCGCCCTCCACAACGAAAAGCATCCACTTCACTCATGTGCCCGGCTCACACCGAAGACCAGCCCTAACGCTGAACAACACTCCGCTAGTATACGAGGAACCATTAAAATTTCTCGGTCTTGTGTCGGACCCTGAACACACATGGCGACCTCATATTGCAGCCCTGGAGACTCGCTGCAAAAGGCAACCGGACTGATCCTCTCTGTGACATCCTTGAAATTCGGAGCCGATATGGACACCGGCATGACGTTATTTAGAACAATTATACGCTCAGGCATTGGCTATGGAGCAATTGTTTACGGTTCAGCAGACAAAAACTCCCTTGAACCTCTCTCCATCATCGTGAATAACGTCCTGCGTATCACAACTGGTGCCTTCCGTTCCACATCCATTGAATCCCTAAACGTGCTTGCTAACGAGCTTCCTCTTCCGCTCCGGAGAGATAAACTCTCACTACAGTTCTATTTCAAGACAAAGCGCTACATCAATATCCCAGCACTCGGTGACGTCAGCTACATTCTTGATAAACGCCTCTTTGCGGCTAAGAAGAAAATATGCCCACCCTTTTCTCTTCGTGTGGAAAACTTACTGACCTCGCTGAACATCAGTCGCAAAGCAATCCAGCCTTCACTCTCCCCTCTAATTCTTCAAATCAACACACCAACGTGGATGATCAGCCCACCACTGGTCATGTTAGGTTTGCAAACGTTCCTCAAGCAACAACCCCAACCAACAGGTACCGTCGAGAATTCTCACGACTACTTGAAGAACGGTACTCTGAGCACCGCCATGTATACACTGACGGTTTCAAAACATCGGACGGAGTGGGAGCTGCCGCCGTAGCGAAGGGACCTCGCGTTCGTCAACCCTACCCCAAGAGGCCTCTGTATTCTCTGCAGAGCTGCACGCATTTGAATGGGCCATCTCCATTACAAAAAGTGACCGACTCCCCAATTACGTTATATTTTCAGACAGTGTGAGTCTTCTCACCCAGCTGAAAATTCTGCTCTTTGATCACCCTGCCCTTAGAAAAATGCAACACGACCTATTCACGATACCGAGACGGGTCAAGCGGTCGAGTTCTCCTGGATCCCTGGACACATGAGAATAAGAGGAAACGAGCGCACAGATTCCCTCGCTAAACGGGTGTCTACCCGGCAAGAACAATTCATCTCCATACATTACCGAGATTGGTTCCCAGTCATCATCTCACGTATACCATCACGATGGAACGACTCATGGCAACAGAGTGGACAAAAAATGCTTGCAGTTAAACCATCCGTGGGAGAGTGGGACGCCAGGTTTTCTAATAGGGTAGACCAAGTGTTCATTAACCGTCTATGCACGGGACCCACGTGGATAACCCACAATCACCTAATGGACGTAGACATGGAATCGGACGCACCACCATGCCCCTGTTGCCACCTAGTGGCAATCAGTGTGAAACACTCACTATGGATTGTGATGCGCTCGCAGCAGCCCGACGAGCCTTCTTGAGCCCCCCCGTGCAACCTACAACGCCTACTCACAGCAACAGAACACCAAAAAAAAAAAAACTGATCGCTTTCGGAAAACACACCGGACTATATGAAGCCGTGTAAAAGTAACGAAGTCTGAATCATCTCTGATCCTGAACTCGCTGTTTTCCCTGCGCATTAATTGTGAACTTTAACTCAACTTCGTGCACGAAGCTGTGCAGAATCAACAGATCATCGTGTACAGGGGAGCACTCTGTGACGACTACACGTTGAAGCTCCGGTGGAAAACAGAAGAAACTACTACTACTCCATTGGTGCCATCATTAATTAAATTTGATTGAACGCAAAAAGATTTTAGATGTCGATCAGGAAGTATTGGTCAAATTTATCTAAAATTGTGTTCATATCAATGCTTGCATCATGGAGAGTGCATTGCTATAGTCATCGTTGGAAGAAGTGGTTCATGAACTTTGCCAGCCTTGCCGTTTGGCAGAACGTTAACAATTGTGATTTCTATCATTGGCATAAATTTCAGTTCAAGCGGAATATTAGTACTCTCAGCATGTCCGCTCAAAGTTAAGAGATAACGTCAGCCAATTTAATGTTATTCCTACCAGAGAGTGGCGAATTGCGCGCCTACCCAGTTCACCGTCATCTACTGCAAAATGTATCACAGTCTCACCTTGAGCAAACAATGATACCTCTCGATGCCCAACAAGATTATCTACAATGTTTATTGAGAGGACAGGTCCATGAATCGCTCTCATTGAAAAGTTAACCGCGGAGAAAATTGAACCTTCATGGTATACCATGATTATCATGTGTTTATTGCAAATAACTCAACTCGGAAATCCTTCGCGCGAGCCAACACTGTGACCATTCGATGCAGAAAAAATTATTATTTTCATTTCTGAGCTTTTTTTGGTCTGTCTTCATCATTTCGCGCTGGTATAATGGGGGTTACTGAGAGTTGAGCAGATGGTAAATCCTTAATTTCTGAACCCTGTCCAAAACTGAGAGACAGCTCTGAGAAAAATCAGAAATGGATTTTACGCATCGAGTCGCATCGGCACACCAATTCTCATAAAGATCGGAGCATAATTGGCTGAGTTATTATCATAATCCTGTCAAATTATCATGTTGGGTTCACCGGTGGGTAACTTGGTACTTCATGTGACGTTAGCGACCTCATCTTCACCCATTTAGCAAGTTCTAATAATTCATCAAAAAGAGCTCAAAATTAGCTGCTAGTTACCATGATCAGCTTTAAAATACTAGTACTCTATGTAGGACTTTGAAGGGGTCATTCACCGGGCCGTTACTCGAGTCCAGTCACGTCAGTGCCACGACCGGCACGGAATCCCATCCGAGAGATCTTACATGAATTGATGAATGGTCCTCGGTTTCGGCAATGAAGCTCATAGAGAGCATGCCGAACAAGATTCTTGTCTCGCACTCTCGCAGTGTTGATCAACGTTCTCGCAGTGTTGATCAACGTTCTCACAGTGTTGATTAACGGTTGATCGATGTTTTTGCAATTCGATCAACGGTTGATCAACGTTCTCGCAGTGTTGATCAAGTGTTGATAAATTGTTGATCAACGTTCTCGCAGTGTTGATCAACGGTTGTTCAACGCTCTCGCAGTGTTGATAAACGGTTGATCAACGTTCTCGCATTGTTGATAACCGGTTGATCAACGTTCTCGCAGTGTTGATGAACGGTTGATCAACGTTCTCGCAGTGTTGATGAACGGTTGATCAACGTTCTCGCAGTGTTGATAACCGGTTGATCAACGTTCTCGCAGTATTGATCAACGATTCCCAGTTTTTTTGGTGAACGATGTAACGTTTGCTCAGTACACTTCCAATTGGTATCCTTGGAGCTTCTCCAGTTTAGCGCAAGGCTTACATTCGTGCTTAAAGAAGACCTCAAATTGAGATTGAAATATTGCACTTTTTAAAAGCGTATTTGGTACTTCAGTTGTACACACTGTCCTTGCTTGTTTATTTGCTTGCTAGTTTGTGGTGCTAATTGCTTGCTAGTTTGTGGTGCTAATTGCTTGCTAGTTTGTGGTGCGTCTGCTGAGTCACCTCTACGACTTCCTCTAAAGAGTTGGGCGGTATTTCTCCGTTAAATGAGGCTCTAGGTCGCAAGCCGCTTCCCTCCTGCATGTTGGACAAGGCTTATGACCGTGATGAAATTCAGGCCTGTTTTTACGAAGAGGTGTACAGCTCTGCGGGATACGCATCGTGTTGTTTCGTGACCAGAGTTGATCATTTTTTGTTGTCTTCAGAACAGCTCACGCTGACAAAGACTTGGTACGTATCATTTGTATATTTTGATATATCTGTAATTTTGCCTATGTGTCATTATACCTAAATAAATGTTGAATCCTCCTTAAATCCTACATTTCGTTAGTTGGATGAGGGACTCCAGTTTCATGTTGCTTTTTGTTCTGTTAACTGTTACCACGTGGAGTTGCTTGATGGTTCTCATTGATGGGAATACACCGTTTAAATACCTACTAGAGATGGCCTTTTCGTCCCTCATTTTTCGTTCACCCTTTCGTTTAAATGTGTTCTTTTGTTCCTGGCAGACTGGATTGTTTGGGAGTCTGTCGACGTCTCAGAGCTTGGTAACTGGCCTAATCATCCTTATCCGTATAATACCCATTATAAAAATCATGGTGATAAGAATAGTAACGACACAATAATAACAATAAAAATAATTATATTATCAATAAGAAAAACGACTAGAAAAATAAGAACATTTATATCTATGCCAATAATAATAAAAATAATAATCACCCCAATGATAATAATAACAACCTGGGCCATCACCATAATCGCAAACACAATCACCTCCATAAGAATAACCATCTTCACTACCTCCACTACCACCAGCCCTATTACCTCGACCGCCTCCACTACCCATGCATACCTATTATCACCACCTTCATCAGCCCTATTACCTCCACCGCCTCCACTACCCACACTTATTATCACCACCTCGATCAGCCCTACTACCTCCACTACCCACACCTATTATCACCACCTCCATCAGCCCCTCCACTGCCTCTAATACCCTTGCCTATTATCACCACCACCTTCATCAGTCCTATTACGTCCACCGCCTCCGATACCCTTGCCTATTATCATCACCACCTTCATCAGTCCTATTACCTCCTTCGCCTCCACTACCCACACTTATCACCACCTCCATCAGCCCTATTAACTCCACTGCCTCCACTACCCACACTTATTATCACCACCTCCATCGGCCCTATTACCTCCACCGCCGTCAATACCCTTGCCTATTATCACCACCTCCATCAGCCCTATTACGTCTACCGCCTCCACTACCCATTCCTATCGTCACCACCTTCATCAGCCCTATCACCACCACCACCCATGCCTATTACCACCACCTCCATCATCACCATGTCGAAGACTGGCTCTCCCGGCGGCACTGAAATCTCCTCCCTCCCTACCCTCGCCCCTGACCCCTAGTAGGCTTGCATTCTAGACAACATGCAAGGCACTATGTGCCCACCACACGATACGAACCACACGCGTGCCCACTACACGTAGCAAACTACAGCTTTCGTCAATGAACTAGTGTAACTACAGCTTTAGTCATAACTACCTAACTCATGTTAGTTCTTCATACTGCTACAGTCACTCAACTATGCTAGTCTCGATGTTATCTTGAGAGTATCCAAAAGGTGATTATATCCTGAGTGAGCGCCACTATACCGACACTCGTCATGGTTCAAAGCGCACTGGCTGCCCTAAGGCTTCTTACCCAAACGGTGACCGTCTTTCAAGCCAGCAGGCCAGTAACAAACATACGCACTGAACCTCAGGACATTTTAACACAGAAATGGTTTACTTCAATCTACAACAACTACGACTTACGCTTTTTTTACCATAATACAATCATATAATCTTGAAAACCATGGTATGCATTTAATTACTAGAAATTCTTAAAACGATATACTTCCAAGATGAAGGAAAATATCCTGGCTCATTTACTCAATACGACAGAGGGAAAATATCTAGGAGGCAGCACAGAGCGGGAACACCATTGGAAGTTGAGAAAGGGATGGGAAGGGGAGAAATCAAGGACCACTGCCACAACCCATACATTCCAAAACTCTAGATGTCCACATCATACTTGACTAGATGGTTCCAACAATATACAATTCACAGTTTTCTTTCCTCCGACAAGGCATTGAGGTTTTTATTACCCACACGCAGCACACACCATGCCCTCAACACGGAGCACACACTGTGCCCTCAACACACAGCACGCACCGTGCCCTCAACACGCAGCACGCACCGTGCCCTCAACACGCAGCACGCACCGTGCCCTCAACACGCAGCACGCACCGTGCCCTCAACATGCAGCACGCACCGTGCCCTTAACACGCAGCACGCACCGTACCCTCAACACGCAGCACGCACCGTACCCTCAACACGCAGC
>SDVV010020209.1:0-13365 GCA_016164225.1 Gammarus roeselii
TGTGTGTGTGTGTGTGTGTGTGTGTGTAAAGATAAATACTGATTTAATTATGTATTTAATTAGTTCAATTAGCAAGGTTACAATGGCAAGGTAACATCTTGTATTCGTGGTCCCGTGCATTGGTGGGTCATTGTTGGTCAAGGATTAAATGATAAATTCCAACTGTACAGTCCTGATTTAACTGAATCCTAATCTCCGTTTCTGTAAAATTTTCAACCTGAAAAAGAAAGCTGGAAAGAACTTAATGATCCTAAGTAACCGAGATGTAATGTATGCATGTTAGTGCTATTGGACATACCAGTCCGAGATTATTTCGTGAGAAAAACCAGGTCAATGTTAATTTGGTTCTCTTTATTATTGACATTGCAATTTACTTTCCATGAGATCGGGGCTTCTATACTGTAAATAAATTCGAATATAAGAATTTTCAAAATATTTTATATCCTTTTCAACTCCCTGTTGAGGATGACCAAGAAAACGTCTATGGTTCAGTCACATAAAATTCCTCCCGCAACCCAAAGTGAGACCTGAAACGTTCTAAGCGTTCCTTTGATGTCGATTTTTCTGGTGACAATGTCTCGCTATTCGCTGCATTTAATGGCTTCCTCTGCTGCCGCTTGGCAGCACAGTAGCACAGTAGCACAGCAGCACAGCTCATGTAGCTCCCATTGTTGTTTCCACTCCTCAAAGTCACCGCAAAGGACATAAGTAACTTTCTCCAGCTCCCATATAAGCCCATCCCCGGAAGTGATGCGGTGCCGTATTAGCCGCCTTGAGTTTTGGACTCAGGGAAACCGGCTTTCCACATATATTCTCTCTAAAATTAGCTAATCCGGTCTCAGCCTAATAATAATATTCAGCCTGCGATGTTTAGGTTCTTAAATTTTTGCCTGGCGCCAGCTCGAGCCTAATATAATACCGTGCCATCGCGCCCTTGTTGTTTTTATGATGATGACTGCTCACTGCAGTCGTATGTGGCTGCAATAGTGACTGTTATGCCAGGTCATTTGTTTCAAGAAACATTTCAAGTCTGTATTCGAGTGGTTGAGTCTTCGTAATGTTTATTGCACCCCTCATAAAGGAGACAGTATTCCTGAAATGCATTTTTTTTAACATTGCAGGGGTAAGAAGATAGTAGCATACATTTTTTTTCATGAGATACAACATCATTTGATTATTATTCAGCACTGGAATAAGCAGATTTTTTTTTTGGTAGACATCAGCAAAGTATATCAAGATCTGCAACTGGAAAGGGCTTTTACAATTTTATTTGAATAAATTATTGGGATATGTATCGTGTCTGATCAGATTGACTGAGTGGCCCCTTACAATTGAACGACTTTTATCTTCAATAAGTCAGCGTGCGTTTAACTGACTTGGTAATGATGACCGTAGCTCATACAAAAGTCTTCACTAGTTCTCATGTTAGTAGAACGCGTAAATTTTGGTCAAAACTTGCTTCCAAATGCCCGATTTGGCGCTCACAACTACTCCTCGCTTGTCGACGTCTTTTCATCAAGTCTGTGCACTGCCCTTAAGTTTGGTCGCTGGTTACTAAATAAATGTTCCGGTAATAATATCATTGGTGGGACAAGGACTTTAATTCACTAAGTAGTGCCGAAATCTCGTCGATTTGACGTCGGCAAATGCTGACGAGGTTGTTATTCCACACTCTTTATTCCGCATCGCTAACAAGCTGGAACGACTTCCGAATTCGCTGTTAGAGTTTGAAAGATACAGCTGGACGTGTTGTGTGGGTATTTGGATTCAAGAATCCACCGGAAAAAAGTTACACGGTGTCATGCCCGAAGAGCGAGTAAATGGTAGATCTAATTTCTACTTTTGTGCATCTGCTATTAGGCTAATATAAATTCGGTAGCCTCTGATGGTATTCTCCTCTCCTAACAATTTACTAAATGTGTATGAGCCTGTCATTTCTACGTTCCCAGAGGGTATAATTGTGAAGATTGACGCTTCCCTCTTAATGGGAGTGAGCTTCGAATGAAAAGCTATAAAGACCTATACGAGATGAAGAGAAACATTTATGCCGCGTAGTTTCTCTTGAAATTGTAATCGGAGTGACCGTCATGGTTATAAATGCTGCTTCCTACACGAGAACTCTCTAAATGGCATAGGCCCTCGACTCAGTAATCAATCCGTCATGGTTATAAAAGCTGCTTCCTACTTGAGAACTCTCTAAATGGCATAGGCCCTCGACTCAGTAATCAATCCGTCATGGTTATAAATGCTGCTTCCTACTTGAGAACTCTCTAAATGGCATAGGCCCTCGATTCAGTAATTAATGTAATGAATTCCCAATCCCATGGTGTAAGCTCGCAGTTTTCAGGTTCCATGTCTTTCTGAGGTGTGTGTATTCCATGCTGAAATAGGCTGACTTACAATGAACACGGTGGAAGTTATCCGTATATTTTATTCCCTAAAATGAATAGATCATGGTTATCATTTACAAGCAACGAATCAAGCAATTATTAATGTCCCATTGCTTCATTTACTCGCTTCAGTGTTGCAGAAATACATCGCGAACTAGTGACCAATTCACAGGAAACTGTTGCCAAATCGGGCAGTTTTCAATAATCAATCGATTTTCATGTTCAGTAATTATACATCAAAATCGTTTGAGTTAAAGGGGTCTAATTTCGTACATAACTACGAAATTAAGTGAACAGATGATCGATCATATGAACAATTACATCTTTCAGTTACTAGGAGCTTATTTTGATTACATTAAATCTGTTGTATGCAAACTGCATCCAAATGTTCTTTTGATTTCATGACTGGTTGTTTAATATTAAATATATCATGTTTTCCGCTCTAAATCCGAACAAAATGATGTGCACCCATTTATAAAGATAGCATCAGTCAGTAATGAACGAATATTTCAGTCATTTTGTATCCAGTTTACTCAATTAATCCTTTTATCAGCTTATCTGTTCCTCCCTCTCTTCCATCTGCTTTCTTTGTTTACGCAGCTACAAAGGCAACGAAAAATATTCCGGGCTAATATCACTTCCAGCCTCATTCCCTCTTTTCTTATATTAAATGCTTTATAATGTGCCGGATTTGTGTCTACAGAATATTGAAAAACACTCAATTTTGTTTATTCGTTAGTTGAGTTATTGTTATAAAGTTTGGAAGTATGTTTTAGGTCGTGCATTTATTTTAGTAATCGCCTGTAATATAATTGAACCCTTGATCCAAACATCACTGAAAAGCAGGCAGCGACAAACATAAATGAGTTTTCAACTGAATTTAAACTATGCCAAAGCTAACTTAATTGATACAGCACAGTTACGATTGAGTAGTTAACACGTATTGTATATGTTAAAACACTGATAAATTGATCACAAATATCGAGCACCCACCCAACATCATTAAGGTCTACCATCACTTTCTGTGTTGTGACGATATTTTAGTCTCATTATAGCTGAGATAGGCAGTTGACCTATCAGAACCCAGTGCTTCCCGTAGCGACTCGCGTCCAGTGTGATGACCGCTAGATGACAACAGGTTGTTGTCGCGTTAACGAGTATTGTGAGTAGTTACACGTATTGCGAAACACAAATTAGTGAAGGATTATAGATAGGGATAGATAGAGTTAGTTTTGGTGAGGAGGGGGTTGGAAGGAGTCAAGCGGGCGGGACTGAAACCGGTTTTGGCGCGTGAGTCAGCTAACGGGCTGGGGGCGGAAGGGGGCGGATGAGCGGGGCTTTGGGCCTCAGTTTTTCGGATATATGTGGGAGTATTTCGTGTTCTGAACATTTAGTTAATATTATTTAATAATGTTTATTGTATATATTCATTTAACTAATGTATTGGGTATACATGGCCATAACTGCTTGTTCATTATATATTTATTCGGTTCTGATAGCAATATGCCTTCATCTCATTTTGGACGAGGGGTGGGGTGTATGGATCCCCCTAGCCAAATATTCAGTACGCCTGTGGAATTTTCGTCAGATGAGGCTGCTCTTAGCTGTTCTTTATATTTTATTTAGCTCGTTTTGTAGCCTTAGCGTGCGTTCGGCCCTGCTCAATACCAGCCTGATGGTTGGATTTAAACAACATTTTGTGTTACCTTCTGTTTATTTCATAAGCATATAATATCTATAAGGTTAACATGGTATAATAGTTTGTCAGTTGGTGGGTTGATGTATATTTTTCTTGGGATGCAGCAGCTTCGTTACGAGAATCTGTATACCCCATAACGCACTATCCAGTTTTGAACCTGATCTTGGACCGTTATCAAGCGTATGTCTATCATGGCTCGTAGGACAAGTAGACATAGTTCACTGTGCGGATATAGGAATGAAGACTATTCGGGTAGTCATATCTCGATTTTTCATATAGTGAGTATCGGTCAGAAGCCCCCTCAGCGAGAGTATTTGGAGCTTTCGTTAACGATGTGGATTTATTGTGAGTTATTATTATGTGTTATATGTATACATAATTATGATCGGTTAATATATGTTGAATTTGTATTGTTTTCGGAATTTTGGCTAGGTACTTCATGCAGTTATAGGAATTTTAGGATATATTTAGGTTTGCGTCTTTCATGTAGCACAATATTGTAGGCATAATTTGTCGGTTATTGCATCATTTTTTATGTATATTAGACATTCTGTTATGATTAAGTCGCGGTTACTTTATTTGAAGAAGAATTCATTAAACCCTGTTTTTGACTACGTTGGAGAAAAATTCTATCAGATTTGCACATACTATAGCGTGTTCGTGTAGAAGTTGTTCCACATCAGTAGTATATGTAACGACGAATATGCTTTTAGTGAAGGATTATAAATAGGCGTTAATTAGCGGTGGGCGGGGTAGGGCGCAATGCTGCAACCTTGACTCAACCGGCCGTACGGGGGTTCGCGCAGAAACGGGGAGCGGGGGCGGAGGGTACCGAAACAGGTTTGGTGCGTGAGTCAGTGAGCGGAATGCTTATAAATGTTAACGGGTTGAATATTTACATAAGGGTATTAGCATTTCATTGCTTGGGGGATATTGCAACTTTGTTGCTTTCATATTGCATTTCAATGCAATGTCCTCTGAATGCTTTTTGGGGGTATTGATAAACATACATTTTTAGGATTTTTTATTGATAATAATTTATATGTATTATTATATATTAAAAAGCCTCACTTTCCGGACACCTTCATGATGATTTTTTAACCTCGATATCATTTTCTACGTTGCTCGCTGTTGATCAGTTTTACGCGTAGCATAGATTCAATTAGTTTATTGTTTCTTTTATCCGATTGTATTAATCAGTACCCTTGCGCTAAGCTTTACTTAGTCCTGCAGTAACTCATTCATTCGTATTTCTTTGTGAGCTAACCGATGAAGGAATATAGATACAATATTTACAGGATGACTGAATCATTCCTAGAGGAGAATCACTTACGAGTATAATTGACTCAATCGATGCTTGATTAGTGGGTTCGTAGCGGGGGCGGGGATGGGAAACATTTTGTTTGTTCTGTTCTTTTATCACTATATATTCTTTTTATAGGATTAGTGCGGTAGGCATGTCTTATAACCCAATTTGAAGCCTTAGTATGCGAACGGCCCTGTTTGTACCAGCCTGAAGGTAGGATTGCAGGCAAAGTTCTGTGTTTCCCATCTATTTATTTCATATGTATATAATATCTATAGAAAATAGTAAGGATTATTTGTCAGGTTGTTTGCGGGTTAATGTATATTTATTTCTTAGGATACTGTATCTTCGTTACGAGAATCTATCCACCCCATATTGCATTATCCAGTTTTGAAACAGATATATCAGTGTTCCATTAACGCGGTGTTCCAATAGCGAAAATTCCTCATCGTTTCTATGGGTTTCGTTACAGTTCTTTCCAATGCATTTTTTTTTCAAATGCCTATTCAGGTGGACAATGAGACAAGTTCATTACTATAATTTTTTTTATTTTTATTTACATAAGAGCATACAAGGATTATTTACATTTTATGAACAGTTTCAGGATAAAATCCTGGTGAGGTACACGTACTTTCATCATTAAGTCGACTATTTTCGCCAAAGACGGTCTCACCCGGCTTGCGTCTCTTCCATGTTAAATCCATTCCTTCATCGATTTCATTAGCCAAGGCAAATTTCTTCCTCTTTTTAGTGACGGTAGGTGTATTTTCAATGGATTTTTTTGGAATGTCCGTGTGGCCATAGGCAAGAGTTGTGCATGCGTCGAGATAGTAGCGTTTATTCTCAAATTTACTGAGGCCGTTTTTGATAGTGCGTACAATTTTGAGTTGGCATGCTTGCGCACGAATGTCGTGTATTGTCTCGCAGTGTGTGTACGTTTTCAGGTTATGAATATCCCTGTATTGATCATGTTTGATTTTGGATTGTGTCTGGTAATTGACACCTTGAGCAGCCGATTTTGCTGCGTCGGACTCAAGCAACATGCTGTAACACTTGGGTCGTAAGCAGATGATTTCACTCGGGTAGTCATCAGCTGTTTCACTATTCAGTAGTCCTAGCTGTCCTTTCTTGGATTCATCGAACATGGGGTGATTTTTGGGATAGCTGGAGAAGTCCATGTATTCAGCCAGGGGAGCTTGGCGCATTTCCGCTTCAATGTCGGCCGCGCCTTTGAACTGGATCAGCAACGAGTCAGTGTCCGAGTAGATGAGCGAGGCGTTGTCACCGTAGCGGGGCTTCAGTGTGTCATAGAAGAAGCTGTAGACTTTTGCTTATGCTTTTTCAAGCACGAAGAATCCAACTTGAAGTGTATGAACCATTCGGATTTTTTTTGCTTGAGGATCATGATTACTGTTTCGCGGCCGATGGCGTAACCGTTTTTTAGGAGCGTGTTGGCACCGTGTAAATGTATACATTACCGTTTAGAATACGATTTACTGGATGGATGGGTCCTAGAGCATTTACGGTTTTGGCTACCCTTCACCTGATGAGATATATATCTTCGATAACTTAGGTACCTGTCTACATCTTCAATTAGCCTAATATCGATCACATTTGAGGCAAGAGGCGTTTTAGTGCATTTTCAATGCTAGTTCATTCGAGTTAAATTTAGTATATTGCAAACAAAGATTTATTAGATATATTATTTTTATTGATAATAGATTTTGACTCATTCTATATTTACATATATATACATGGAATATAGTTTATGCGAAAACATATATTTTTCACACCGAAACTTCGACG
The DNA here is from genome assembly GCA_016164225.1 of Gammarus roeselii. Lineage (NCBI taxonomy): Eukaryota > Metazoa > Arthropoda > Malacostraca > Amphipoda > Gammaridae > Gammarus > Gammarus roeselii. Next base: position 7,202 of record SDVV010020209.1, read on the forward strand.
TGAGCATCTCGGCGAAACATAAGTAATGACTTCGACCTTCCTCTCTTGTGTTATCTTGATCCTTGATACCAGTGCCACTCTGTGGGTCCTTAATCGATGGTGTATATTAATTCCTCACCTGAAGCTGTCGACTCGTCATATCGGTGTAGGATTTATCATCTGGGCGCGCTTTTTTCTCTGATATATTGGTGTTCTAGACTAACGCCCTTAGTACACATTTTAGATAAACGACAACCTTTGGGAGAAGTGTATGCAATACTTGTATTCCTATCCATGTAACCAAAATTTTGTTTTTTAGTCTTCAGCGAGCTTTTCATGGACGCTAATTTTTAATTACTGTTACATCGAATCGTTTCAGATTTCTTCTTGCTATTATCAACATTTCCATTTTTTATGTTCCCGCAAATTTCCGAAACATACATAATTCTCCTAGCACAAACGTTTAGACATGATTGTCTCTCCTCATGTTTCATTACCAATAATTATGAAACTAAGTCAGATTTACATTTGATTGTATTATGCAATTTTTATACTTCTTATACTCGACACCCTTTACTTACCCTATTTGATAATTCGGTTTCCATCAACGTTCGGGATTTTTCATGCATTTATCACGGATTGATACTGCCATATGCCGGCATATCTCGTCATATGCCAGCATATGCCGGTATAATGTAGGCGCATTCACAATTTGATCTCGCCATATGGCTGCATATGCTAGTATAATGTAGGCGTATTCACGGTCGATGTCGGTATAATGTTGGCATTTACACACATTTTTGTAGAAGGGTTTCCATACACTGCCGGATGCATTAATACCTAAGCAAACAAACCTAACCTATAGAACAACATCCCTTGTTGTTTGTTACAAGATATTCATTAGGCATCAGCTTCATGCTATGTAATGTTAAATGGAGTAATCATCCTATCCTAGACTGACCTAACTTATGTACGGTATTCAGTCAATGTTTTATACGATGCATAATACATATCTCCACTTGACTCTACATCTGATCTATCCTTTGCAGTTTTGATAACTTACACCTAATTATTTCTACTTCGCAATCAATCTCGAATCATATGTGTTACCAGAGAGGTCGGATTTTTGTTCAATCTTAGGAGACATGTTTCTCTCTCCTCATGTTTCATTTCCATTAATTTTGAAACAAAGTCAGATATGCATTTGATTTTATTATGCAATTTTTACACCTCCTATACTCGACGCCCTTTCTTTACCCCATTTGATAATTCGGTTTCCTTCAACGTTTGGGATTTTTTCATGCATTTTATCACGGATTGATACAGCCATCTGCCGGCATATGCCGGTATAATATAGGCGTATTCACTGTTTGATCCAGACATATGGCGGCATATGTCGCATATGCTGGTATAATATAGGCGTATTCACGGTCGATGTCGGTATAATGTCGGCATTTACACACATTTTTGCGTAAGGGTTACCATACACTGCCAGATACATTAATACCTACGCAACCTAACCTAACTTCACTTTTCTCTACATTTTGATCAATCCTTTGCAGTTTGATACACACATCCAATTCTGATCTAGTAAATCATCAAAAACCTAACATAACCTAACTTACTTACGGTATTCAGTCATTGATTTTACACAATATATAATACATAGATCCACTTATCTCTACATTTTTGATCAATCCTTTGCATTATGATACACATCCATTTCTGAACTTCAAATCATCAAAAAACTAACCTAACCTAACTTATGTACGCTATTCAGTCGCTGTTTTATTCAATGCATAACAAATATCTCCACTTGACTCTACGTTTTTTTTCTATCCTTTGCAGCTTTGATAACTTACACCTAATTATTTCTACTTCGCATTCAATCTCGACTCATATATGTTACCAGAGAGGTCAGATTTTTCAATCTTGAATGGAAACAAATTATTATTACTTGTAACATTCATTCCATTCAAGAGTGAAAAATATGACCTCTCTGGTAACATATATGAGTCAAGATTGAATGCGAAGTAGAAATAATTAGGTGTAAGTCATCAAAGCTGCAAAGGATAGAACAAAAAACGTAGAGTCAAGTGGAGATATATGTTATGCTCTGAATAAAACAGTGACTGAATATCGTACATAAGTTAGGTTATGTTAGTTTTTTGATGATATACAAGTTCAAAATTGGATGTGTGTATCAAACTGCAAAGGATTGATCAAATGTAGAGAATAGTGGAGTTAGGTTAGGTTGCGTAGGTATTAATGTATCTGGCAGTGTATGGTAACCCTTTTGCAAAAATGTGTCTAAATGCCGACATTATACCGACATCGACCGTGAATACGCCTACATTATACCAGCGTATGCCGGCATATGCCGGTATCAAACCGTGTTAAAATGCATGAAAAATCTCGACCGTTGAAGGAAACCGAATTATCAAATGGGGTAATGAAGGGATGTCAGGTATATGAAATGTAAAATTGCATGATAAAAATTAAATGTATATCTGACTTTGTTTCAAAATTATTGGTAATGAGACATGAGGAGAGAGAATCATGTTTCCTAAGATTGAACAAAAATCCGACCTCTCTGGTAACATATATGACTCGAGATTGATTGCGAAGTAGAATAATTAGGTGTAAGTTATCAAAACTGCAAAGGATAGATCAAAATGTATAGTCAATGGGAGATATGTATTATGCATCGTATAAAACTGACTGAATACCGTACATAAGTTAGGTTAGTCTAGGATAGGATGATTACTTCTTTTAACATAACATAGCATGAAGCTGATGCCTATTAAATATCTTGTAACAAACAGCAAGGGATGTTGTGCTATAGGTTAGGTTAGGTTACGTAGGTATTAATGCATTCGGCAATATATGGAAACCCTTTTACAAAAATGTGTGTCAATGCCAACATTATACCGACATAGACCGTGAATACGCCTACATTATACCAGTATATGCCGCCATATGACGGGATCGAACCTTGAATACGCCTACATTATACCGGCATATGCCGACATGTGCCGGCATATAGCGGTATCAATCCGTGATAAATGCATGAAAAATCCCGAACGTTGAAGTAATCCGAAGTATCAAATAGGGTAAAGAAAGGGTGTCAAGTCTAAGAAGTGTAAAAATTGCATAATAAAATCAAATATATATATATATATGACTTTGTTTCAAAATTATTGGTAATGAAACTGAGGAGAGAGACTCATGTCTAAACGTTTGAGTGCTAGAAGAATTAAGTATACTTCGGAAATCTGCGGCAATATAAAGAATGGAAATGTTTATAATAGCAAGAAGAAATCTGAAACGATTCGATGTTATGAACATGTAACAGTAATTAAACATTAGCGTCTAAGAAAAGCCCGCTGAAACAAAGTTTTGGTTACAAGGATATGAATACAAGTATTGCATACACTTCTTACAAAGGTCGTCGTTTATTTAAAGTGTGTACTAAGGGCGTTAGTCTAGAACATCAGTATATCAGAGAAAAAAGCGCACCCAGATGATAAATCCTACACCGATATTAAGAGTCGACAGCTTCAGGTGAGGACTAAATATATGTCATTGATAAAGAACCCACAGACTGTCATTGGTACCAAGGATCAAGATAACACAAGAGAGGGAGGTCGAAGTCACTACTTATATTTCGCCAAGATGCTCACGTCAAATTTTCAGTGTAAAAAAATTATGTTTTCGTATAAAGGATATCCCAGTGCAACCCCAACAAGTTCCGAAAACACGCTGTCAACCCGCTCCTAAAAAACTGCTCCGCTATCGGCCCCGAAACAGTCATCATGATCCTCAAGCAAAAAAAAATATCCGAATGGTTCATCCACTCCAAGTTGGATTCTTCGTGCTTGAAAAAGCATAAGCAAAAGTCTACAGCTTCTTCTATGACACACTGAAGCCACGCTACGGTGACAACGTCTCGCTCATCTACTTCGGACACTGACTCGTTGCTGATCCAGTTCAAAGGCGCGGCCGACTTTGAAGCGGAAATGCGCCAAGCTCCCCTGGCTGCATACATGAACTTCTCCAACTATCCCAAAAATCACCCCTTGTTCGATGAATCCAAGAAAGGACAGCTAGGACTACTGAAAAGCGAAACAGCTGATGACTACCCGAGTGAAATCATCTGCTTACAACCCAAGTGTTACAGCATGTTGCTTGAGTCCGACGCAGCAAAATCGGCTGCTAAAGGTGTCAATTACCAGACACAATCCAAAATCAAACATGATCAATACAGAGATATTCATAACCAGAAAACATACACACACTTTGAGACAATACACACCATTCGTGCGCAAGCATGCCAACTCCAAACTGTACGCACTATCAAAAACTGCCTCAGTAAATTTGAGAATAAACGCTACTATCTCGACGTATGCACAACTCTTGCCTATGGCCTCCCGGACATTCCCAAAAAATCCATTGAAAATACACCTACCGTCACTAAAAAGAGGAAGCGATGTGCCTTGGCTTATGAAATCGATGAAGAAATGGATTTAACATGGAAGAGACTCAAGCCGGATGTGACCGTCTTTGGCGTATGTAGTCGACTTTATGATGAAAGTACGTGTACCTCACCGGGGTTTTATCCTAAAAATGTTCATAAAATGTAAATATTCCTTGTATGCTCTAATGTATATAAAAATAAAAAAAAATTATAAGAGCAAACTTGTCTCATTGTCCACCTAAATAGGCATTTGAAAAAAGAAATATGCATTGGAAAGAACTGTAACGAAACCCATAGAAACGATTAGGAATTTGTGCTATTGGAACACCGCGTTAATGGAACACTGATATAACTGTATCAAAACTGGATAATGCAATATGGGGTAGATAGATTCTCGTAACGAAGATACAGCATCCTAAGAAATAAATATACATTAACCCGCAAACAAACTGACATAGTAATTTTATTACTGTTGTATGATTTTTTTTCTCGGTAATCGTAGGAATATATGTTTAAGAGGTGTAAATCCGTACTACATCTTTGTGGTATTTCGACATTAAACCTTAGCAAGTATATACGTAGTTCTACGTTTTAAAAAACGATTTACTGGATGGGTTGGTCCTGGGCGGCTTATACTCATAGGTAGTCATTTGCCCAGATTTATGGCCACATTTTTCGAGTCTCATGTCAGGCCCATTCATTACAACTGTACCTGTGTATGGATTCTTGGTTAGGTCCAGGATGTGACTTTGCTCGAAGCTGTTCATGGAAGATGTACTAAACAGATGCATGATATGTCCAGGTATTGTACCTTGCCTAGCTTTTGTCACTCAATTTTGTTTCATATAAGACTTGCTGAGAAGTGACCTGCTGAGAAGTGACCTGCTGACTTGCTGAGAAGTGACCAAAAAAAAACATTATAGAATCCGTTGTTATGACAGAGTAGGCGTTGATTTTGTCCTACTAGAGGTATAGTTCGTGGTATTATCCCTTCATTATGCACGTACTCGGTGTTTGTTTTAAATGTCAGATATTTTCGGTATGGCTTCTACGTTAGTCTACGTTCTTATTCATGAACCAGATCACGTGTGATATTGGTGTCTGTTATATCCTCTGGGGTGTGGTAGGATACACCGTTTATTATCTTATTCATTGTCGGTTAGGGTAGAGTAAAGAATCTTACTTAACTATTTTATATTGCATTTATACGAGTTTGAACGGTTATCAGAGGAATAGAGCTTTATGAGGTATACATTTTGCTTATTTGATTTAGTGTTGGGTATAGTTTCGCTTAATTAGATGTAGTGACACGAATATTGGTATATTTTCAAATCTTGACATTCGATCTGTGGTACCGTTTAAGTTATCTTGTTGAATCAATCCCGGATTTGTGTAGAGTGTTAGTGTTAAAATTCTCCGTTAGTTAATGAAGTTCTCAATTATGTGATTCGCTCGCATGTCTTTGCTAGTAGTTTATTCCCACATGTCATTATTTTAAACATTTTTGTTAACCTTTTGCAGTTTTGTACAGTTAGAAATGTTTCGAATAATTCAGATTTTGTAACATAACCAAACTTATTCGAACCACGAATGTTTTATTTTCTCCAGTTTTCATCCTTATGTTAGGTACTTCTTCATTGATATGATTCAAATAAAATGTATCCACTTGGCTCTATAGTTTTGCCAATCTTTAGCAGTTTGTGTACCC